>VYZS01047599.1:0-15522 GCA_013400695.1 Neodrepanis coruscans
GGCCCCCCCGCCCCGCCGGCCCCCGGCGCGGTGAGTGCGGCGGGCGCGGGAGGGCACGGAATGAATGGGGCGGGCGGGGCGCGGGGGTCGGGCGGTCACCTCGGGGGCGCCGCGCCTTCGCCATTCCGCAGCCTCCTGCCCGGGAAGCGCCGAGGCCCGGGGCCGATTCCCTGCCGGGGGGTCCGTGCTGGGGGCAGGAGCGCGCTCGGTGCAAGGTTAGATAACTGGGTTAAGGGTTTTTTCGGGGCAGCACTGGTTAGTGTTGTCAGCCTTCCTTACGTGGGAGCGGTTCTCTTGTGTGTGAGTTAGCGCTGTGAGTCATAGCGGGGGCAGTTCTCTCGCGGCGTTCCTTTACTGCCTTTCCCCAAGGCCAGGCTGCTGTTCTGAGCCGCGGTGAAGTGCTGTGGCTGATGTTTCCAGCATCCTACATAAGCCAGGCTTTCAGTGTTAAGCAGCAGTGCGAAGTCTGCGTGTGCCCTCGTCGGAGGAAGATTAGCAAAAGAGAGCAGCTTAGAAAGGTCTCAGTCGTAGGGCTGGACCCTGAGGTCAAACAGCAGTGAGTTGCAGATCTGTAAGTTAGGGTCCTTCTCCTTCCCTTGTCTCCTTGCGTGGCCTTTTTTCATCCTCTACTCAAGGAGGATGGAAGGGTGCCCTTGAGCCATTACAGTGCTTTTGTTTGGCTCCCTGTGTCCATGGAGAGAGGGTCTTAAATCGGCATGAAAGGAGATACTGAGGTTTTCTAGTTCCAGGTCTTCTGGAGTGTTCCCTTGTGGGCTTCTCCAGAGGCAGTTTGGTGAGTGTGTGGATTGCTGTGATTTCGGGCTGGGTCAGCCCAGCAAGGCCCTTGGGTCAGTGTGCGTTTGAGGGCAGGGCTGGGTAGTCCTGGCAGTACTGCCAGGAATGAAGCAAAATCTGCACTTCCTTTCTCAGTCTGTATCTGATGGAATCACGTAGTTGGGCCTTTGCCTTTAGCCCAGGCTCCTGGGCTGAGACAAGAGATCATTAGAGAGATTGCTAGGTTTGGAAGCTAGGTTCTGGACATCTAGCAGGGAAGATGGGCAGGTGTAAATTGTCATAATCAGCAAGCTGAATTGAAATTGCTTCAAGGTAAAAGGAGGACTTCTTCTGTTGGTGTACTGTTTTACTGAAATAATTTTTGCCCATCTTTCTGTGCCTGGACTGGTGCAATCCAGATTTATCTGCCAGGCAGGGAACGTTTGAAAATTGGACCTCGCACAGGTGCAAAAGCAAGGTTTTATTACAGCAGTTTGGGTAATTTAACTGATAAGCCTTCTGGGCTGGTCCTGTGAGAGGAGAAAGTCCAACACTCCTAAGAGGAAGAGTCAGTATAATGTTCCTATCTCATGTGATATGGAAGGAGATTATGTGACTCCCTTTGCTGCTGGGTTGTTAAAATGGAGAAATAGAGCAGTGCTGATGAACAGATATGTGTTTTTTGTAGTTCAATGTTTTCTGTCAGTTTAAAGCTCTGTTAAATTAACCATGGTTTTATTTTGTGCAGATATGTCACTTTACCCAAAGAAGTTCAGCTTTGTCGTTTCCAAAAATATGTAATATATTTTGGCGGTAAGTTGGAGAGTCATGTTGTGTAATGGGTATAGATACAGTTATTGGATGCACTGGGTAGTTAGTTACACCTGTGGGCTGTAAACTTTGAAAATAAGGTGGTTCACTCTAGTATATGGTTGGATAATTTTGTATAGACTGCTGCTATGGTGTTGAGTCTGAATCAAAATCCTCTATCCTGGAGAGCAGCAGGCAAAGCAAGAATGCTGCAAGAAAATGCATGTGGTTCACTTTGGTAAAGGAAATACAATAAGAAACATAAACTTCAACTCCAGGTAACAAACAAACAAACAAAAAAAAAAAGGAATCAGGCCGACACTTAAAGCATATAGATGGAGCTTTCACCCTTTCCTGATAAACTTTTGTAGCATCACCGTACTACCTGGAAGTATTGATTGAATTTATAATGTAGCTGGGTGTGCAAATGAAAAAAAAATCAAATTCAAGCCAGGAATATTTTTCCAGGATTTTACAAGAGTGGGAAGAAAGTAACAAAATACTTGCGTTACCAGAAGAGGAAGGCTTTATCTCCCAACGTAGACTATACTATTCATAGTGTATTCAAAAGGAATACATTGAGAGCAATGTAGCTTTATGTATCTCAGAAGACTTCTGTTAAGGGCAGGGTGGGTATGTGTGTGTCTCCTGTTTGCCAGATGTGCTTTGACAGCTCCTGAAGGTCTATGATCACCAATACATAGCTGTGCTGTCCTTGCACCTTATTATCTGACTAAAAAGTGTGTTTTGATGCCTTTATGTATTTTAGCCAGTTAGTTAAATCTTGTGTGAGAGAAGAGGAGGAAGTGCTTTCAAATGTTTCTGTTTGGGCAATTGGGAAAAGTTTCCTTTTAACACTTCTGTCTTAAACATGGTCACCAGGTTTCATCACACAAGTACCTCCCACTTGTGCAGCTGCAGTAAGACGGTTAGTGATGAAAAATACCAAGACCCTTTTCAACTTGGTAGAAAAGACTTGAAGAATCTCTATGAAGATATTAAAAAGGTAAGGGATTCTGGTGACTACTCAGGGATTGGTTTTAATAGCAGCCATCCATTTGGAGGACACTTATCGAAAGAATATGATTTATGGTTATGAACAGCTGTTTGAAGCTTAGACTGAAACCAAAAGGAGCATTCCTCGTATTTTACAGAATTGGAATGCAGTTTTTTTTCTCCTGATTTGCAGTGATGAAATATATTTACATTTCAGAGTATTCATAGTAATTTTAAAAACAACTTCAGCTTATGTTGGGTGGAGCGAATGCAGGCAATAACCTTACACATGCATACTGTTTTACTCACACTAAACAGATAGATTTTGTGACTTCTATGCTGAAATGTTCTTGTCCTTTTTATAGGAATTACTTGTTTCTGCTGCAGAATTTAAGGAAATGTGTGATTATTACTTTGATGGGAAAGGAAAGGCCTTTCGACCAATGATTGTGGTGCTAATGGCTCGAGCTTGCAACATTCACCATAATAATTCCAAGTGAGTTGGTCACGTTCAGACACGTTCATCATACTTGAACGTTACCATTGTGTTTCCAAAAAGCATGTCCAGTAAATTTTATGAAAATGCTTCTCAGTAAAACTTGAATTTAAGTTCCATCTTGAAGCTGTATTTCTGTTGTTATCAGTGAAAAAGGAACTGCTGGGTTTATTCCATGTTTCCATGTGCAAAACTGTGGACTCTACTGCTCTAGTAACTGGTGATTGATAAATGATGTTGCCACGTTATGATATTTGTAAGGCTTTTTAGTCAATTCTAGCTTCTTACGTAAATTATTAGAACCTTTAATACTCCTTGAAACTATATAAACTTAATTAAAAGTATTTATATTTATATTTATATTTTAACCATTCCTGTTCTATTAAACTCTTGTCACAGGAAAGAACTTTGCTGCGTGAAGAGGCTTTCATAGGTTGTTTTGTTAATTATGCAGAAAAGCCATTAAGCAGGTGGTATGATTATAGTCAAAGCTGTGAGACATTCAAAACAGTCAAGAGGGTTTTTTTCACTCCCTAGGAGCAAGTTTTTACACTTCTAAGCTTAGCACTGGTGTAATCCTTACGATCTGATCCAAGTTACTCGTCTTTTGAAAGCAGCTTTATCTGAGCAGAACATTGTGCTCGCCTGTACTCTCTATCACTCCTTGCTCTGGCTCCACACATTCCTATCAGTTCCTGGGTTTGCATTTTGAGGAAAGACGTTGGCTGAGGTGTTCTCTGCCTTTCAGCTATGCTTCCAGTCTTGCCTTGTATAGAATTTCAAATAGAAAATCTTTGGTCCCTTTCCAGAAGTGTTTCTAGACTTAATTTGTCAGTGTTAAGGGATTTGTCTGAGCTCTTCCATCAGTTTTTCTGTAGCAGTAGAACTTGTTGAACTCAATTACTACCTCAGAGCACAACATACGTTTTGCTGCTTGGTATGGCACCTCTCCCTGTGTACCCCCTCCAATGTGAGTGTGGTTTTGAAGAATAAAGCAAAACCTAATTGGCAGTGTCCTGTCCTGTGTGTGCCAATTCCCCTTGTTTTACAAAAACATTGTCCAGGATTAATGAACTTTGCTCCAGCCTGATTCTGTTCTCCATTCAGGACTGCTCCTTTTCTTTGTCCTAGAGATAGCAAAAGGAACAATACTGGTTGTGGAACTCCTCAGGGATGTCCCTTCATCACAGCACTGATTTGCTTAGTGTTTTCATGCATGATCTTGACATGAAAAACAGGAGCGTGATGATGGCACTTTTTGATGACAAAACCATTCTTAATGATCAGCCATCCATGGTGGAATGAAAGAAAGCACAATAAACAACAAATTTCTGCTTGAGCTTGCAGGCTCCAAGGGTGTCCCATTAGGATATAACCCCAGTGTGGTTTGCAACCACCTTCTCTATGAAAAACCTTAAAGTTGCCCTAGCATGCATCAACCATAGTACATCCAGGTCAGCTGTGGGAGTGTATATCCCACTTTCTGAAATCATTAGTGTGTCTGAACCCTGTGTTCGAAGTAAGTTAAGTCCAGATAGCTTAAGACATGGACTGTGAAGATAATTAGAGAGAATGAAGACTTGTGGTCTAGGAAGTTTATCAGGAAGATAATTAGAGAGAATGAAGACTTGTGGTCTAGGAAGTTTATCAGGAACAGGGTGAAGAGCTATTTAAGACAAAGCATGATGTTGCTAAGAGGATGGAAACTTAGGAGACTTTTAACAGCTGGATTAAGAGTTTTTGGAGCATCTTTCTAGTCAGAATAATGGTAAGAGGTAGTTTTATCTCATTCTAGTGTGTAGCATGAGAAGCTTATGAACGAACTTATGCCTGCAATACTGAGAAGGCTGGAACTGATGTCATATAGTGTGGGAGTTGAACAGTGAATCAAAGAGAAACAGCAGTAGGAAGACTGAATTTGCCTTTATGCTCAAAGCATATTTGCTGTCTTTTGGCATATGTATATGCTCATGGACATACTCTTGTCTCCATGTGTCTTGAAACCATCAGAACCACTTTTGAGACCTGCCCTATGCCAGTGAGAAAACATGACCTCAGAGTTCAAGTGCCACACTATGCCTGGGGCAAGTGTTTGCTTTGCAATAGCCAACCCTTGGCATAAGTCCTCTGATTTATGCATGCCTGTGTCATTTGGCAGTTTTTGTACATCTGTTGCAGTTTTTATCAGCACCTCCAAAATGTGTTCAGTGTTTTAAAAGCCTCCTCAATAATCTGAATGTTCCTTGTATAAGCCAGACTGAGTCACTATCTCTGTCATGTTGCTTTTAAAATGAAATTCCGAGTAGGGAGAACAAATGTTTTAGCAGAGAAATAGAATGAAATCTCAGGGTATTTACCTGCCTCTTCTTTGGCTCATGCCAATTTTTCTAAGCCTGGGAATGTAATTAAATATCAGGTATGTTGAAATAAGTCTTCACTGTGCTGCTCTTTGGTTCATGCATGATGATTAATGTTTTTTGGGGGTTGGCTAGGCCATGCCAAACGAATGTACATTCATACTGTGGATACCCAATTCTTGTGAGCTGATGGAGTTTTATGGGCAATTTCTTGTCTTTTGCTTTCAGGCTTCTTGAAGCAGGCTGTGTTATACCTGCTTTGTACACACACTTCCATTTCACACATACTGGCTTCACTGTTGTTGTGTCTTAAAGCAGCACTGTTTCCAACTGACAAATTGTTCTTCCAATTTTTTAATGTTTGTGAGAAAAATTGTGTATGTAGAGAAGGAAACAATGTGTTTTTGTAAGTCTGCTACTCTACTATAAACCTGAGGGGAAAAATACTTGCCTTCTATTCTGGTTTTCCCAACACTTTTTTTAAGATGTTTTCCCTCCTTCAACTTGTCATTTCCCTTAAAGCATTTTCTCATTCTTGTCCTCAGTTAATATTGATTCTTCTTCCAGACTTGGTTTTTTTTCCTTTGTTGAAGCTTTGGTTCCCACACAGGTAATCGAAGACACTGACCACAGTAGGTTTGTTAAAGTGAGCCAATATCTTGAGCTCTTCATCCCTAGCATCTTTTTTTTTTTTCAATGCTGCCTCTGGGGTTTGTGTTACTGGTGTTGAGTTTCTGCTTCATCTTGCTGCCATTCTCAACTGTCATATAACTTGCTGGACCCAGCATGTTTTTACTTGCTCTTTCATTTGTTGGAAAGTTTTTTTCTTCTTTTGTGCAATACTTGTATAAAAGGTAACACTTTTCCTTGTTTAGCTGGTAAAATAACAGGACTCAGCTTTAGTCAGGTTATAGGTTGTGATCTTGGGAGGCAGTTGAGAGAGAACTCTTTATCTTTAGAGTCACACCAGAGTAGCCGAGTTTTCTCAAGAGATTGGAATGGAATGGAATAGAATGCCCAAGTAGCTCTGTTTGCAGATTAGATGACATGACCATTTACATTTAGATTTGTGGAAGGCAAGGTATTTAGAATACCCTCATCAGGTTAATTGTGAGAAAATGACAGTTGTATAAAGAATTATCTGAACTATTATCAAAAATACAAGTGGCCAAAGCATTCAAATTGTTCTGCGTTGGTATATTTTCTCTTTTCTCTTGAAGTTCAGTTTCAGAAGTCCAGCCTTGAGTCTTTAAAGTCCCTTGGGCAGCACCCTTTTGCTTACTGATAGCAACTTAGTTTTGTGTAAGTGAGAATTTTTGTAAATAGTGTAAGCTGAGGTTATGCAAACCCTCAATTTCACACATCCACTGCCATTTCTTCACACACCTGTGTGCAGAATTTCACAGAATTGCCACTTAGCCTGCAGGATGTAATGTTTCTGTTTAGAGTGTGTTCTCCAAAGGTGTTGCATTTTTATTTCTGCAACCAAAATGAGAGACACAAATAGGAGAAGGCCAGAGAAGTGCAGAGACATCTCAGTAGTGAAAACAGCAAGATTTAGGGGCAAAGGGGAAATAAATTCATCAGAATAGTGTGAGAAACACTGATATATGGTGCCCTGGCTAAACTCGATAGAATATTTCCCAAATATATGAGGACCTGCCAGTGACCTGAGTCCTCTTTCACTCCCCTAAATTGTGTTTGTCAGAAGCCTGTACTGTATTCTGGTTTTCAGCTGTTAAGCAATTTGATCCCATATTAACAATTCCCTTATTTGTGTTCCCCTCAATTGTAGTGCCCGTCTGTGTTTCTGAGATTGTTGTTTCTTTCAGCTACAGGAGCTTAAGAACTTGAAGGAATGTGGTCATAACACAGGAATTTTGCAAGTTCTTTTGCTCATTTCCTATCTTTAAACCTGCAATATTTACTTACTGGCAAACACACTTCAAAGCTCTTTGTTGCAGAATGCAAATACTGGTTTGTGTCATTTTTAGTTCCCCCTCCATCATTTGTAGCTTTTTGTCTTTTTTTTGAAGAGGGATATTTGTAGGGAGAGATGTGTTTGGATTTTTTAACCTGTAAGGTCAGCCTTGGTCTTGTTCAGTGTACATGAAACAAGTTCTGTAATGGAAAACACCTCAAGATACTCTAAGTCTATAAAACCTTATCACAGAATCAAGCAGGGGAGTCCTCCTGAAAAACAGAACATGATCAAGAACTTAAACTTTAATATATTGCATGTGTTAAAAGATAAAATTACACTTGTACAAAAAAAAGTGTGAATACCTATCATCTTGGGGTGCCTTTACTTTGAGAATGACATAAAAATGGCATCTTTCCACTTACTGGATTTGTGGGGACCCAGTTATTTATTGAGTGGAGATACTGCCACTTTTTGTTTTGTTTTGCAAGTGAAGCTGAATGAAAAGTGGCGAAAAGAAGGATCCTGTTTTTGTGTGTTTTCCCCTAAAATAGTCATGCTCTGATTCAGAATGACTCTCACAAGATGGTTGTAGGAAACTTTTGCAGATTTTTTTTGCCAGTGATGGAAAGAATCTTGATTGAGACTTTGTGGGAATAGTAGTTTAAAAAAACTTTCAGATTAAATTACCACATTTGATATAACATTCTGGAAGCCAGACACATGAAACATGAGCATTCCTATGCCATTTTTAGTCATTATCAGAGATGAAATGCACTAAAATGCAGAACTTTTCAAAACCTGCTTTTGAAATACCTGGTTTTGTGCTGTCTTCATACTATTGAAAGATTTTGGTGTGTCAGTGGAGTGTTGCCATTTACTGCTGCTTCCCAGCAGGAAGTCCAGTCTGCTGACATAATTAATGAAAAAGGGAGTCCCCAAAAGGAGACCAGTGCATGAAAGAGGCTGGAGACCTTTGCATTTTTTTGAAGGTAAGTTTTCTCCTACTGAATAAGAATAGTTTATTTTGGAAACCTTCTTACACTGAACTAGTACTTGACTAAATTATTAGTCCACAGTAAAACTTGCCTTCAAACAACCATGAAGGTTTCCAGCTCTTATTTTCTGTTGTGTAAAAGCCACATTTTCAGAGCCTGTGGAGCTAACCATTCATCCTATTGTTCAGGATGTAGAACTCCCACTGACAGCAATGCAGAATTCTGTCTAGAGGTAGGTGTCAGAACGCAGTGTTATGTCAGCAGACTGCAAGATGTTCTTCTATTTTATGATTAATCAGTGCATTTTAATAGACATAGGCAGTGCAGGAGGGCTTTAAATTCCCTTCAGCTGAGTTGAAATTACTGTCTTTTGTTTCAGTTCTTTTTCTGTTCTGTTGGAATATAGTGTGATTGTCTCTGTTGTCTGTATACCAGAAGTAGGATATCTATGTATCAGAAGTGACTTTTGTTGTGGGGTTTTTTTTGTTATTGGTTGTGTGGGGTTTTTTTGTTTTTGTTATGTGTCCACGTGGGCTTGTTACACTTGTGAGGCAAGGCTGACTGGCATGGCCATTTCTGGGATTCTGCATTAAACCTGTGATGAAAACAGGTAGAAAAAGATGGATACAGAACAAGACAGTGGCAGTTGGATAGTAGGGTAGATAGTCTTTGTGTGAGCTAGGTTAACTTTTTTATGTTCATTTTGCTAGTCCTGTTCCCTAGATAATTGCTTCTGTGTTCTTCCATTATCTTCTCTTCACTTAGTTTAAAATATAAAGTAGGTGTGAACTGCTGAGAATTGAATCAGCAATGTTAGATCTTCACAAAGGCTGAATTCCAGTGTTAGGTAGTTGATGTTTACAATCCTAAAGTGATTGCAGTATAATTCCAATTAATTCCTTAGGCTTCTGAGGAGCAGCTGAGGTTTTAAGGTAATCAGATAACATAAAGGATAAGATCCATGAGTTATGTCTTTCAAATGTAGAGTACAGGTTTCTGTGCCTTCCATCTCTGCAGCTTCCTGGTTAGTACAGTTATCCAACTTCGGAGTTTGTGGTGTGTGTTTACAAGTAGAGCAACAGAGAGATAAGGAAAACTTGAAACTCCTTTACAAAGGTACTTGGCATTCTTTTCTCTGCTGTTTTTCAGATTTCCATCTCCTTGGAACCAAGCATCCTTGATGCTGTGCTATTTATTGCAGTCTGGATTTAGAGGGCTTAGAATCAGTAATGCAGGAGTTTTGCAGTACTGTTAACGCAGCAAGGTAGAAACAGTCCTAATAAGGATAGTAAATGGCACTTACTGTATTAATGTGGTCTTAACTTCTCTTGTCTTCCCAGTTCCAGGTTTGAAAATGGGGATCGTACCATGGAAAAGCTGCGATAGCTGTTTTCAGAGAAACATTTTTTGGTTTTAATAGAGATTTCTTTTAGTGTATATATAATTGATTTCATTGTTTGACAGTTCTTGTTTTTTATTTCAGGGAGGTGCAAGCAAGCCAGCGCTCTGTGGCCATAATTGCTGAGATGATCCACACAGCCAGTCTAGTTCATGATGATGTTATTGATGATGCAAATTCTCGCAGAGGAAAAAGGACACTTAATCAAATCTGGGGAGAAAGGAAGGTGAGTTTGCTAATGAGTGCAAGACTCACCTTTGAATTTCAGCACAGCACAGCACAAACACCTAGAGTTTTGCAACATTACTATCGCTAGGTCTTGGGGTATGCCAGAAGAAGTATGAAGAGGTGTACACAGTTTGTAGGTGAGACCAATGTGTGTTCCTTTTCTGAACTGTTGAAAACATTAGATAAGGAATGATTGGAGTGTGTTGTGTTGGGCCTGTTCAGCCTCAAGAAGAGATGACTGAGAGGAGACCTTACCAATATCTGCAAGTATCAGAAGGGAGGGTCTCCAGAGGATGGAGCCAGGATCTTCTGGGTGGTGCCAAGCAGTAGGACAAGAAGCAACGGGCAGAAACTGAAGCACAGGAAGTTTCACCTGAACATGAGGAAAAACTTCTTCACTATGTGGGTGCCTGTGCACTGGAACAGATTGCCCAGAGAAGTCGTGGAGTCTCCCTCACTGGAGATATTGAAGAGCTGTCTGGACACAATCCTGTGCAATGTGCTCTAGTATGTCCCTGCTTGAGCAGGGAGGTTGGACCCCATGACTCACTGTGCTCCCTTACAGCCTGACCCGTTCTGTGATTTTACATTCCCTATGCCATTCTTTGCAGGGCTGTTGGAATACTTTGAACTTGCACCTCATCCTGAATGCTGTATGTTACTCTGATTCAGTAGGGAAAACAAAAATGTTTTCAGTCAGCAGGAAATGTTTTGGGGGAGTGGTTTTTCTTAATAGACTATTACAAGGAAGGTCTTAACAAGAAAATGCAAGGAAGGAAATACATTGCTGATGCCTCAGAACTTAAGGCAATTCAGAGTTCACGTTGTGTAACAGTCACAACAGAGTGGTCAAATAGAGAACAAAAGTTCAAAAAATTTTACAGGCAATTGTGTTCAGGTATTGCATACAGGGAGGACAGTGCTTATATAGAAAAATGTAAACAGTACTATAAGGCAGGTATTCAAAAATTATTCAGATTTAAATATTTGGTTATCTTTTGTTGAGAATGAGATATTTGTGCTTTATGTAGGAAAGTTATGTGTTGTGAGTAGAGCTGCCAAATAAAGGAAACTGTATTGTCTCAACGCTTACAGGAAAAGACTTAAGGGATCCATTTTTTTTTTATTATTTCTTTTATTCTTAGGCAGTTCTAGCTGGTGACTTCATCCTCTCAGCTGCCTCTGTAGCTTTAGCTCGAATTGGAAATACTGCTATCATCTCTGTTCTAACTCAGGTGATTGAAGATCTGGTGCGTGGTAAGATCTTTTTCTAATTTATTCTTTAGATTTGCTTGCCTAAGCAGTAAACTCACAAATAAAACCTCTTGTCTCTGCATCTTTTTAGGTGAATTCCTCCAGTTGGGTTCCAAGGAAAATGAGAATGAGAGATTTGCTCACTACCTCGAGAAGACTTTCAAGAAGACTGCGAGTCTTATAGCAAACAGTTGTAAAGCAGTATGTACGTCTGTCCCTTCTAAAGTTAACACACCATACTGTAAGCTTCACAGCTAAACTCCTGGTTATTGATGTTTTCTCTGGAGGCCCTCCAAAGCAAGCCCTTTAAATGGTATTCTGCCAGAATGTGAATGGGATTGAGATTGTGAATTTTATCGCAGTTCAGCTGTGTAGCCTCCAATATTGGTTTTCACTTTCCCATTTCTGTTTTTCATTTATACACAGATTTATTGTTATCCTCACTTGAATCAAAATGAGGTTCACAGTGGCAGCCTTTAATTTAGGAAGTTCTGCAACCTTGAGGCAATGGTTTTAATCTCAGTTGATCATTCTTGAGCCTATAATTTGATTTGAAATTGTCTTTCACATCTGTCCCTACTCATTGCTGTTGAGTGAGAACTTAAATGATAGCAGTGGGAGGAAACAATTAATTGTTTATACTGTACATCACATTGTAAATTAACAGAACCCCTTAATTTGTCTGGGATTTTTAATTATCAATTGCTGTATATAACCCTTTCTGTCATTCAGTTCTGTTACTTGATTACAGAAAGATCCAATTCAAGATTATGTTCTTATTCAAAAATACGTTTCATTTTAGTGCAGAAAATTATTGTCCACCTCCTCAATCTTTCCCCAGAAGAGTTTTGTGTATTTTTTTTTTAATTAAAGGCAGCATAGCTGTGTATTTTATAGCAAGGGGGAGTTCTAAGAGAATTAGCTTGCAAATCTGTATTAATCATCTTCATTTGTTCTCAGAGAACTGGTACATTTGTGCAACAGACAACAGTTGAAAATTGGTTATATCAAAAGGATCATACAGAATGAGAGACATGGATTTTGTGGGGACGGAAAATAACTTTCATTCTAATTGGAGGAAAGAAGTCTTCTGGATTGTTCATATTAATGGCAATATAACTCTCGCAAGGATTTAGTTTGCAAATCTTCTTTTATATGAGTATTTGTAAGGAGCATCACATTATTCTGCTACCCATGTATGATAAAAACATACATGAGTTTTTGTATTTACTTTGACAGTCTTTCTAAAAGAATCTTTGCAGATAGAAGAAATCACCTTTCCACTGAGTGGATTCTCTTTACAAATGTGCTCATCTGAGCTTTTTTCTTTTTGTGAATTGCAACAGTAAAGGACTTATGCAATTCCATCAAGACTGGGGCTGTGATGTCGGGGTGGTGTTTGGCTGCTTTTCATCTAGTGGCTGATATGAGTTGTTCTGTTGCTGAATTGCTGAGGTTTTACATGCTGTAAGGTTTGTGTTATAAAGGAAAAACAAGTTGAGAGGTCTGTATGGCAAAACCATATTGCTTCACACAGTAACAATGAGTTGAACATATATGTGTGGGTCTCCCTCAGATTTTTTCTGCATGGATTAGGAGAGCTCCATTGATAGCAGTGAAAAAGAACTTTTTTTTTGGTTTGGGATTTGGTTTTTTGGGTGTGTTCTGGTGTTGAGATATTGTTGTTTAGATGGCTTTGGCTACTAAGGAAATGGATGGAATCAGAATAGAGTTTTGTCAATGATAAAATCATCAGTTTTAGCTTGAAAGAAAATTCATTTAGGGAATCAAGATTATTCGTATCTTGTTTTCAGATAAAAAGTTAAGGAGAGAGATTATTTGTTTTCAGAACATTAATTACAGCCAGGTTAGTGTGCCATTAAAAGCAGTTCAGTTCCTGTTAATGATAGGAAAAAACTGATTTCTTGCCATACATAAATAAAATAAAAGCATTAACTGGAAAGAAGATGTCAGACAAGTTCAGGTGGCATCTTAGAATTCTACATTCCTAGAGATGGAAGAGTAGAGTATTCCTGGAAAAATGCGTAAACAGGATTACAGAGAGTCTGTCGACACCAGTCTAGTCACTGTATTAGATACCTTCTGCACTGCCAAAGCATTACTGCATTTAAATCCTTTAAGTTAGCAAAATAGTTTTTTTTTTATGGACAGAACAGTCTGTTCAAGATCTTAGAGCCATCCCAGTCTCCAGTTTATTTCTACAATAGTTCTGCATGGAGGAATGTCACCAGTGTTTCAGTCAAAGTAATAAATTGCAAAAGGAAATGGTGGCAGATGGCCCAGACAGTCATTGAAGCCTTAGTTACTGAAAGGCATTTTTCAGAGAAACATGAGAGGTTCAAGAATTCAGAAACAATAAAGCTGAAGTGGAATTTCTGTTTAGTCATCAGGCAAGCTGGAGATGGCAAAATAACTTGAGCAGGTTCTTTTCTCTATTTTTTTACCTTGCTGTAATGTGAATTCCTAAGCCTCATAAGGCTGTTTATATTTTGCACAGCATACTTTCCACTGAGATAAGTGTTAAACTGCACTAGAGATTCTTGATTTCTGTATTAGGAGAAAGCATGCAGCCTCCTGGTATAAGGCAAGGCTCTGTGTGGAAGGTCTCCCATAAGGACTGAAGAAAACGAATAGTCTGGAGCTCATGCTGTAACTAGTTCATAGTTTGGTGTGTGCACAGAAGACTTACAAGGGTGTGGAACTTGTGTCTAGAAAAATAAGGCCTCTGATCCCCACCAGCAGAATTGATCCCCCAGGCACACAGGCTGCAGTAATGTCCAGTGACAGAGGTAGGGTAATAGCATCAGTAATATCAGATATTCTGGTCACCCAGTAAATTTCCTTTTTATTTAAAATACAGTAAGTCCTTTGGGGATATCTCTTCTTTAGAATGTTTGCTGTGAAAAAGATTAGCATAAATGTATCACAGATATTCAGGCAGATAGTCTTCATTTCTGTAAAACTACAATTCTTCATAAACAAGTACTTGGTTAACATGTTAAAACATTAGTTGCTTGAGAAAAGGTCAAATGCAAATTCAGGTCTGCAGTGTGTGGGGGCTTCTGCTGGGTAAATAGCTCCCTCTCACAGGGAGGCCTTCACCATCCCCTTTGGAAGAGCATTTATCAGAAAGGATTTGAAGAGTCTTGAGGAAGTTAGTGGTGTTCCTGCAGCAAGGAACCACAAGCACACCTTGGGTGCATCCCTGCCAGCACAACACATCCAGGGCAGTGACTGTTCTCTGTTCAGCACGTGTGAGACCACAGGGCTGTGCTCCCTCATCCAGGAGGGACATGGACACTGGAGGGCCACCATGATGGCAGGGGCTGGAGCAAATTATATGCCAAGAGCTGGTTTTAGTCTGGAATAGAGAAGGCAAAAGGCTGTCTCCAGCCTTGTAATGGGAGGGCACAGAGGAGATGGAGACATGCACAGTGAAAGGACAAGCTGTACCATGGAAAAATTTAATTAGCTGTTAGGAAAAATTTCTCCATAAGGTTGGTCAAACACTCCAACAGGTAGCCCAGGTAAAGTGTGGGATTTTTCAGAAGTCAACTGGATAATGCCCTGAGAAACCTGATCTAATTGTGAAGTAAACTGCTTTGAGCAGATGACTGGACCAAACAATTTTCAGAGTTCCCTTCCAACCTAAACTATTCTGTGAGTCTACTGGAAAGAGGAACAGTGCTTCTGTCGAGAAGAACAGCAGTAGATGAGCCACAAATGAGAAGGCAGGAACCTGATATTTTCTGGAAATGGGCGGGGAGAAGAAAGGCTGGAAACGGGGAAGATTTTAGAGGCTTTTCCTTTTCACAGATGTAGGAGTGCAGGAACAAACATCTCTTGTACTGTTCATACAAGCATAACCGGGACAAGCAGCAGTTTTCCTCTCTGACATATAGGACACTGATAGAGATGTGCAAGTGCTTTCAACTCCAGCTGCCATATTGTCACATATTAAGTATCAGAGCAGGATCTGTCTACCCAGAGCCGATGATATATTTTATGGATGTGAAATTCAGTAAAGAGGCAAGATTGGTTTATAGTTTCTCATGTAATGTAATAGAAACAATTTTTATTGCAAGAAATGTGTTTGAAATAATACCAAGCTGACGTGTTTTATTGAATCTAAAGAACATTGCTAAAGAAATTGTTCCACTTGGTATATTAGGATTTTTTATCATGATTTAGTGGAGGATGCATCTGAATTCTTTCAAGATTAAATTTGTCATCAAGTCCTATTTATTAGGAGAGCTGTAGGATGTTTT
>VYZS01047599.1:16415-32307 GCA_013400695.1 Neodrepanis coruscans
CTAGCATATATTTTTAGTTAAGTCAAATGTAGCTTCACTCCTTCAATTAGTCACAGCAGATTTGGAATGCCTGCAGTAAACCAGGATGGATTTCTTGCCCCCTGTTCCTAATTGCTTTATGGAAGGATGAAATAAATCTGAGTATTTAAATATAACCAACCTCATTTTGTGAAGTGTGTAATCAGTACATAAATGCAAAAGCATAAGCACCCTTTCTTTGAGGCAAGATATTAATTCTCAACACTTTTGTCCGGTATTGNGCCTTCACCATCCCCTTTGGAAGAGCATTTATCAGAAAGGATTTGAAGAGTCTTGAGGAAGTTAGTGGTGTTCCTGCAGCAAGGAACCACAAGCACACCTTGGGTGCATCCCTGCCAGCACAACACATCCAGGGCAGTGACTGTTCTCTGTTCAGCACGTGTGAGACCACAGGGCTGTGCTCCCTCATCCAGGAGGGACATGGACACTGGAGGGCCACCATGATGGCAGGGGCTGGAGCAAATTATATGCCAAGAGCTGGTTTTAGTCTGGAATAGAGAAGGCAAAAGGCTGTCTCCAGCCTTGTAATGGGAGGGCACAGAGGAGATGGAGACATGCACAGTGAAAGGACAAGCTGTACCATGGAAAAATTTAATTAGCTGTTAGGAAAAATTTCTCCATAAGGTTGGTCAAACACTCCAACAGGTAGCCCAGGTAAAGTGTGGGATTTTTCAGAAGTCAACTGGATAATGCCCTGAGAAACCTGATCTAATTGTGAAGTAAACTGCTTTGAGCAGATGACTGGACCAAACAATTTTCAGAGTTCCCTTCCAACCTAAACTATTCTGTGAGTCTACTGGAAAGAGGAACAGTGCTTCTGTCGAGAAGAACAGCAGTAGATGAGCCACAAATGAGAAGGCAGGAACCTGATATTTTCTGGAAATGGGCGGGGAGAAGAAAGGCTGGAAACGGGGAAGATTTTAGAGGCTTTTCCTTTTCACAGATGTAGGAGTGCAGGAACAAACATCTCTTGTACTGTTCATACAAGCATAACCGGGACAAGCAGCAGTTTTCCTCTCTGACATATAGGACACTGATAGAGATGTGCAAGTGCTTTCAACTCCAGCTGCCATATTGTCACATATTAAGTATCAGAGCAGGATCTGTCTACCCAGAGCCGATGATATATTTTATGGATGTGAAATTCAGTAAAGAGGCAAGATTGGTTTATAGTTTCTCATGTAATGTAATAGAAACAATTTTTATTGCAAGAAATGTGTTTGAAATAATACCAAGCTGACGTGTTTTATTGAATCTAAAGAACATTGCTAAAGAAATTGTTCCACTTGGTATATTAGGATTTTTTATCATGATTTAGTGGAGGATGCATCTGAATTCTTTCAAGATTAAATTTGTCATCAAGTCCTATTTATTAGGAGAGCTGTAGGATGTTTTCAAAGGGTGATCTTAATCATTTAAACACAAGTCATTGTATTGACCTGGTTATCCTGATTTGTATTTGCACATGCATGCTACTGTGCCAGTATGGCTTCAGTTGAACTTCATCTGGGATTAAAAAGCTGCCTGGCTGCATCCCGATGAGTGTCCAGGTGGGGGCAATAATCTACAAGAGCATTTTGAGAAATGGCATTCTGAATGAACTTCCTGGTAGTCATGTTGCAGGTTTATGGTCATGGTCAGAAGGTTGCTTGCTCACTTGAGGATGACTGGCAAATCAGTGTCCTGGTTTTGTTAACTGTTTTTTGTCTTTTTTTTGTCTATGAACAAGAAATGTTCATAACCTGAATAGGAGCCATGAACATCTCTTGCAAAGATGCAAGAGTTAACTTGGCGTTGATGAATTTTGCTTGCGTTACATCCTGTATCTAAGGCTTTTGGGTTTTGAATGTACATCCACTGGTGTGATTCTTTGTAGAGGTGATGTGTGTGTCCCCTGAAAACTGTCCACTGACAGGAATAGCTCTGCTCTGAGCCTTGAGATTAAATGAGGAAGCTCTTCTCCTTACATGGCACTTCCTCTCCCCCTCTGCCAACTAGTGCCCACTCTGACCCTTTGCCATTAACCAGGATTTTGTCACTCTCCTACTGGATTTCATATTTTAATCCTCCACATGAAATGAAATGTGGTGGTAAGTAAAGATTTCATTGAACCATGATAGATGTAATCCCCCTGCCTTGCTGATATTATGTGATTTATATTACAGAAGGAACAAAAAATTGTTAGGCATGGTACAGCAGTAGATGTTAGGTCTTTGGGGCAAATACTGCTGTTTAAGAGACAACCATCAAAAGGAGGATAAAATCATTCTAGTTTGATAGTCCCTAGCAACATCTATTTAAATATCTCACATTTGCAGTCCATTCTGTTTAATAGCCTTCAGGATTTTGTATGATTATTAGACATAAGTATCATCATTTTCCTGCTATACTATCCTCCTCTTTTAAATAAAATTGGGAAATGTGAGATGCTGTTAATGCCTTAGGCATCCAGATTCCTCTGGGGTTTAGTTTTTATCCACAGATGCAGATTATGACTGGGAAATGTTCAGATGCTCAGTTATGAAGTACACTGTTGCATGAAATAATCTCTTGTCTTGTGCCATCACATTTATTAAGATGTAATGTTTCTTATTTCCATCTTCATGTTCACCTTCAAAGCTATACTGGACTTGTTTTTAATTTGGGGTTGGTTTTGAGGGTTTTTAATAATCCCACCTTGCATAGTCTTANTGTGGAGTTTATTCAGCAAAATTTCTGTCTCTCAAGTAGTCAGTTCCTGAATCTGTACCCAAAATATTTTGTTTATCTCAGTTTAGTGTTACTTTTGTCAGCTTGGTGTGCTTTCTTCATCTGCTGTATTTTCTTTGCCACTAATTACCCTCCAATACCTTTGCCTGTAAGCTAATTAACTCATCTTCCTGAGCAAGTCAGTTACAGTTAACATCGTCTTAAAAATAATCTTATCTCAACTGCCCCTCCTGTACTGGGTTCAACACATTCAGCTTTGTGATGTTTTATGAGACATGTAATGTCCATTTATCTGTTATCTGACCTCCAATTATCCCCTGGCTGATTTATGTATGTCATAAATTTAATTACCCTGGCACTGGACTGTGTATGACCACTAGCCCGCATGTGCAGTGCATCCACATCTCCTCTCTTTATCCTTGCATTATAATTTCTAAGTCTAATAAATATTTAATAAAGCTGATCTCTTTCCAAACTTGAATATACTTTTAATGCCACACTGCTGTTCAGCGTTGTTTTCTAGGAAGCTTGGCTAGTTGTGTATCTCCATGAGCAGAGATAAGTAAGAATGTGCCTGTGAGTCAGGTTTTTTTTCCCTCTCCTGGATCCCTCCTGATTGTGCTATGTCACACCTATGGTGTCTAAAAATGGATGCTAACTAAAGCCTTCTATTTACTTGGGTTTTTTTGTCTTTTCAGGTTTCGATTCTAGGCTGCCCTGATCCCAAAGTTCATGAGATTGCATACCAGTATGGAAAAAATGTTGGCATAGCTTTTCAGGTAGTGCTTTGGTTGAACTAAAGGAAATCTGAAATCTAAACTTCTCCAAACTGCTTTAGAAATCAAAGTGGGCTGCCTTAATCCTTTCTACAAATCTTATCTTCAATAAGAATTATTCTGTATTTAGTTCTCATTTTTTAAAAAGCAAATTTCTAAATAATCTTCCATGTTTAATTTTTTCCAGCTCATAGATGATGTGCTTGATTTTACATCATGTGCCGAGCGTCTGGGGAAACCAACAGCAGCAGATCTCAAACTTGGATTAGCTACAGGCCCCGTCTTGTTTGCTTGTCAACAGGTAAGTCAACAGGAATCTGTGTCCTCAAAACAGAAAGTGTGGACTGCTCCTCACAGCACACACCACGGTCCAGCTTAAACACATCAGCTCTACAGTATCAGCAATAAGCATGGCCTGGGCACATGAGAAGAATCAGTGTATTGAAGATCAGATGGATTCTGGGCGCACACACAAGCTCTGTCATACTGAGAAACACCTTTCTGCACTGGTCCTCTTACTATCAGGTTATTAGGCCCTTATAGGTATTAACTAGAATTTTTGCATGGTTTCTGTAGATTATTCCCAAGTAACTTCTTGCTTATGTCTTCTCCTGAGACATCTTGTTCTTCCCAGGCTTGACTATGTATGCAGACTTTTTAGCCAGGGTCTGGGTTTGTATCTATCCTGGGGCCAAGAACTGAAATCCCTGCCTAGCTTTTAGGTGGGTACCTCTGTTTATTGCATTTGATCTCTTCATCTCTTTGTCCTCAAGTATTATCCAGTTACAAACATAGGAAGCTTTCTCTTCTGAAGGTTGGATAAGAGAAAAAGGAATGTCAAAAATAAAACAAGCTTAAAATTGGTCAAGATTTTAAGTGCCTTAAAAATTATTCAGAGGAGTACAAGGAAGACAGAAGTGTGAGCAGCGCCAAAAGAAACATTAAAATTGGTGCTAATGAATAAATGCACCTTGATCATGTTTCTGGTTCATCAGAGGAAAGATTTGGGACTTAAAAGCAGTCCTTCCGACCAAACTTCACAGTGTTAATACAAAAACTGGCACAACTAGTTCCAGCAGAGCTCTAGTCTATGCATAATATCTGTGGAATTGCCTAGAGCTTGACACGGGGAAAATTTTAAATAATTTTAAAAGAAACCCCAAACAAACTTTTGACATTTACTTCCCCCTCTTTCTTAAAGAGCTTGGGGTGGGGGGGAAGTGGAACATATGCATGTGTTTGCTTCCTTATCCTCTGGACATTTACAGGACCCATATCTCAGAAAAGACAGGATAGCACAGAGTATAGGCCAGTTAATACTGCAGACGAACGTATGTTGAGAACAACCTTCTCCATGTTCTCAGTCCCACCCCACATACTCTCTGGGAGATTCACAAACATGTCCTTGAATCATTATTTCAGAGCTGTTAGTCATCAGCAACTGGAGTCTAAAGAACAGTGAGAGGCTCAGGCAGAGAAAGAGGATGCAATTGTGAAACTCTTTTTTTGTATGTGTTAAAGCTACACAGAGAGAAACAAAGCATTTTGCAAACAGTCTTGATTGTGGCAGAGAATAGGTGACACAGATTGTCTTTTGGGTGTTGAATATTCCAATTTTTTAAATTAAAACTATTCTTTCATTAATTTGTTTAGGTTGTTTCTCTGACTTCCAACTTCACCTATGTAAGATCAGCTTTATAAGATATAATTAGCTTTAAAAGAGATAATTAGCTTTGTAAGATATAATTAGCTTAATAAGATAAATTAGTTCATAATATAGAAATACAAGAAAAAATTGTCACTTATTTTTTAAAATACTGTTCTTTGTAGCTTAATTTTAAACTCTTTTCCTCATTTGTATCTTTGAGAGATGGGAAGCATGTATTTTTGGATTGAAATACTTGACCAGCTTACAAAGTTTTCTGCATTAACTTCATTTTCTCGGCTTAAAGTTTCCTGCTGTTTTCAAGAAACTGGAAGAACAGCACAACAGATTTAACTGATATATAAACAAGGCATTAAGTGCTAAATGTGGAGCTTCAACAGACAGTTATCTGTGCTGTTACTAAAAGATGTTTCATCTCTTTGTATCTTGAGAATAAAAACTCCTGAGTCAGGACTTGAAGAAGTACAAAATGTAATTGTTAATTATAGGCTGACTTTTCTCTTTAAATTAATATTACCATTATCTTGCAAACCCTTTCCTATAGCTGGTAATCCTCAAGGTGTCTTCCTGAAAAACATTACTTTTTTAATGTATTCTGTCTCATCACTGATAGCTGCCTTTTCTTCTCATGCTCTCCTCTCCCTCTGAAATACATCTTTGTGCATTAGAATATTGAGAGGCCTTTATAGCTTGATGGATACCTTTTTATTCGGTATTTAAAGTTAGTTCACTCAGTAAAAAAAACCACCCCATTAAGGAAATACGCTAATTCTAAAGCCACTCCTAAACTAGTACCACTGAAGAACAAGGGTTTATTTTCATTGTAAGCATTCCTGTTCGATGCTTATATACTGCCCACTGAATCTGTAGTTGCTAATAACAGCTATGCCTTACGGGTTTGGGGATTTTCGTATCCTTTAGTGCTTAAACATAAAAAGTGATCCTATATACATCCTATGTAATTGTAAATATGAATAATGTGAAAACTTACTGCATGAACACTAATTAATTTGTCATTAGGGAGAAAGCTACGATCTAGAGAAAGCCATGACTTCTTTTAGAGAAAGTATGAGTCAGCAATGAACTTGTAAATATATCTCCAAGAAGACTTCATGAGTAATAGGGAAATGTCACACTGAGGGGTGATGTTTGTACCTGAACAAGGTTGTAGAACTGCAGTTCCAGGACCAAAGATGTGCAAAGAAAGCAGATTGTTGTTTACAAGTGTATGGTCATAAAATCATCTTTGCTTCTAATCCTTTCAAAGATGAACCAACATCTCCTTCCTTTAAGAAGAATTCTGCAAAGTAGATGCCGTGAGTTCTGGCCAGCCTTTGTTAAGCACCAGGTTTTTCTGTTTCTAGACCATCTAAAGAGATGTTTAGATCAGGGATGTGGCTTTCTCAGACAACTGACTTGAATTCTCTGCCTGATTTGTACGGAATTGAGTGTGCACTGCCAACTACAAGTGCTACATGACTGAAAACAAAATACCTTTTAAGTTGTTTTACTTAAAAAAAAAAAATCAGTCCTGCACTTTCCACTTGCAGAGAGTCTTAAGTGGATGTAACAGCCAAAGTTATTACGAGGGATTTTTACAGGTTGAACTGCGCAGTATTCCCACAACAAACTTCCTGGGTTCTCTATTGGACATGGGGGGGAGAGGTGCTTCTTCAAGTGNTTTGTATGGAATTGAGTGTGCACTGCCAACTACAAGTGCTACATGACTGAAAACAAAATACCTTGTAAGTTGTTTTACTTAAAAAAAAAATCAGTCCTGCACTTTCCACTTGCAGAGAGTCTTAAGTGGATGTAACAGCCAAAGTTATTACGAGGGATTTTTACAGGTTGAACTGCGCAGTATTCCCACAACAAACTTCCTGGGTTCTCTATTGGACATGGGGGGGAGAGGTGCTTCTTCAAGTGTGCCAACACTAACCATCATTTCTGACAGAATACCCCACACAGATTATACACTAGGGAGTAGCCACATCAGAAATTACCACACTGAATTACCTGCTCAACATGATGAAAGGGCAGGTGCTACCTTTTGCTACCAACTGGCTGGAGCCATCAGAGCCAGTTAGTTTTAAATGCCTGAGCTTAGCTGTACTACAATCCTATGCAGACTGCAAGGGTGAACCTAAAGCTATACGTATAGTAACAAAGAGCGGCAGGGGAAGACGTCTGTACTTTGGTGTCATTTTGGCCTTAGCACAGCAGGCAGCTACATGGAAAACAACTCAAATGCAGTACAAAAACCTTCTCCCTTTGTGCTTAGTTTCCAGAAATGAATGCTATGATAATGAGGAGATTCAGTAAGCCAGGAGATGTTGAACGTGCTTGGAAATATGTGTTGCAGGTAAGACTGATACCAAATATTTCTGCTGTCCCTGATGAAGTCAGTCTTAAATTGTCCACTAAGTAGAATAGCAGGGCTGCATTGACAAATACCTGCTGAGGAGCATGCAATGGACAGTGCCATGTTAGAACTCTTCAGCTGTCTTACTAGCACAGTGTTTTAGAAGAAATGCTAGCTTGTTTCTTCTTCCCCCCCCATCCCCCCCTCCAATAACATAAAATCTACCTCATACAAGAAAAAAGCATATGTATGAACTCAGATCCTTTAGCTGGGGAGTAGCTGTATTCAACATAAATTTATCAGTCAGTCTTGTAACTGCAGTGCACACCCTGTATCAGTCTTAATTGACTCTTGTCTGAAAAGACTGAGTAATGGTCTGTGCAAAATTAATACCTATTTTTTCAGAATAGCATGGGTTTTTTTGCACATCCCTAGTTAGGGCAGATGGGGAGGGGTTAAACCATTAGTTTCTAGTATGTTAATACCAGTGCTGTTTTTTAAGTATACTTAAAATTAGCACAGATGAGTTTTAGTATTTTGACACTTGGGGAAGGTATGTATGATTCCATGAATACAGAATGAATCGTCTTCCTTTCCTCTTCAGTATATAATTAAACATCTGGGGTGTACTTAACTTCCCCCATAACTCTAAGATGCAAAAGGCCAGGAGGGAGGCTGATCAGTTATCCATTTCCTTTCCCTGTGTGCTTACATCAGAGTGATGGTGTGCAGCAAACCACCTACCTCGCCCAGCGCTACTGCCATGCGGCCACGCGCGAGATCCGCAAACTGCGGCCGTCCCCCGAGAGAGACGCCCTCATCCACCTGACTGAAATGGTTCTCCTGCGAGACAAGTGAAAGAACTCCTTCCACTCTTCCTGGCAGCTACTTACCAGACTGTGCCTACATTCATTTCAAAAGTTACTTGCTTCCAACACAGGCTACCAAAAAATATTTTTTTAAAAAAACCTTTTTTTTTAGTTGTTTTTTTTTTTTTTTAAACAAAGGTTTAAAGTGTTTTACTGCAGGAAGCAATGCAATTCAGAGCAAATCAAACTGTGCTGTACAATTGTTTTAGTGGGGGCTATTGATTGTGGGGGATGGGGAAGATGTTTACATGTTGATGGACAAAGGCCACAATGAGAATAAATACAAATCAGTGTATAAGAACTGAAGTTGTTCCAAATTTCACTTGCTTACAGTAATAAACAGAGCATGCATGCACAGGAGCTGGTAAACTCCTCTGAAGAGAGGTGGTTTGAATGCTTCCCTGGCTGTTTAACAAGAGAAGCACCTGGAATTGTATATACATATACTGGTTTACTATAAAAGACTGTATGTAGACTTGGTTATATAGATGAATGAGTTCCAATTCATAATACATGAACACAGGTATGCTATTGGTGGCTACTTGCTAGCAGTGAACAAGATGCAGAATTTGCTGTAGTTCAGAAAATTCAGTATTTCTAACACTAAAAATGAATGATTCACCAGCCAGTCAAACCGGCAACTCCATCACCTTCCATCACTCATTTATAGCGTATATTCAGAACCCTTCTAGAAGACTGCTTTGAAGTGCCAGACACATTCCTCTCACAGTAATTATCCAGTACTACCACATTCCTTTTCAGGTTATTTCAGCCACAGAATTTGTAGAACAGGGAAGCACACGATCTCTATCTCTGCCTGTGATCCCTTAACACAATGGCCAAGTTCCTGTCATGTGTGTTCCCCCTGGGTGTGCTCTGGAGGACACCCTGCTGTCTCTGCTCAGCGGGGCACCAAGCCACACAATTTCCACAGAGAACTCTAAGTTACAGATGGTGTCCAACTTACTGCATCTAGGTAACTAGATTCAATCAAGAATCCTTGCTATAATTAAATGTTGGAAGAAGAAAACTTTTAAGAGTATGTATGTCTGTAATTCAGGTTTCAGATCTAATTTATTTTCCCTCTGTCAGTGATAAATTCACATTACAAACATTTGCTTTTTAGTACATTGCCTGGGATAACAAAGCCATGATTCTGCTACCTTAGCATTCCAAACTTCTTTGCCAAGCCAACCAACAAAGTAATGGACAAGACCTTTGGTTCACTTATATATTTATGAATGGAAAAAGTCATAATGTAAATTTACTCATTAAAAAAACTTGGGTACAAATTACACATACATAAGACCACCCATTTTTTGATTCACATGGACACCTTAGACCCAAACAACTCATTGTAATAGACTTTAGTGAGAATACTCCAGGTAAAGATTACAACAATTGGAAGCATCTTGGATTTTTAAAAAAGTATATTTCAATACATAAGTTTGTATGCATGCTTTAAACAAAGATAGTTCAAGAATGAGCAAAGAGTCTAAACAAAAAGTAATATGACCAGCACTAACATTAAACTTCTCATCCAGATTTTAATATGTTAGTCTAACGTAGTGTTAGTTACCATGCTGTACTGAAAAATGTAATGGCACAATCTGATCATGGTTCATTAAATATTATACCCTACTTCCCCGTAATATTTAGGCTGGTCATAAAATTAACAATGCATAAGTAAATAAGTATAACCAGTTATAGACAGTTGCTTGTTTTACAAATTGCCATCAGGTAAGACATACTGTCCCTAGAGACTCAGAGATGGACATTCAATCATACCATTAAAACAATATGGCCTGAAGAAATGGGCACAATTTTTTGAAAGTATATTAAGACAATTCTGTTAGCTTTTAGTTACCCCTTGTAAATAATCATGGTATGACTGAATACAAGACCAAACTTTGAAAAGCAAAGGATTTTAATCGGCATAGTGCATGATTGATTCAACGTAATTCCCAGGAAACAAGCCAGTTACTCGATTGCAAACTCCTTCATACCAGCCGTCATCGTTCTTCTTTATCACATAAATGATTGCACCCTCCATAAACGACAGCTCATCGTCTTTGTCCTTTGTATAGTCATATATAGCAACAACTGTGGATTGAACAGGGACACGTTTAGCAAATTATTTATAGCACCAGTATGAAAAAACAACTGTACACCAAAAAAATGTTGAAAGACTAGTTTGCTATCCTGCTTTCCCTGCTGAATATTAAGTCCAGAAAATGAAATTTCACTTTCCTTGCAACATTATCTACCAGTAAGAAGTGGGTGGTGACTACACTGAATGCTCAGTTAAGCTGCTGACAGAGAGGTACATCTGACTGCAACGCAGTAAAGCAGAGCATACGGACACTTAAAAACTGAACTATGAAATAACTGACTCAATGAGTGTGGCAGCCATTTCTACTCAGACTGCATCAAAAAAGATTTTTTTTAAAAAATCATCCCACTAGGGCCCCTGCTGCTATAGAGCCTGTGGTCTTGTACACATCGCTGCGTAAAGCTGCTGCACATAAATGGATGGTCTTTCCTAGAGAACTTCTATGTGATAAGAAGTTCTGGTATCACTTTTCACGGAGCTGCAATGAGTGCAAATAGAAAAGTGACTGTAGGAGAAAGCAGAAGCGAATTTTACAGCAACATCCACTGCTTTTCAGTACATGCTTGGTGAATACTTTACTCTTACCAGCCTCCAACTCACTGTGTGCCACTAACAAAATCTCCTCAAGGAAAGTAAATGTTGCCACCAATAATACTGGAGTTAAAAATTACCACTATGAATACAAAGACTTCAGACATCACAACCTTACTCTTCAAAATAGTTAATACAGATTTATGCAATTGATCAGCTTTATGAATTCCAAGACACCTACATATATTTTCAGAAATCTGATGTCTTAATGCCTAGAAAATACTGATGTGCTTTATCAGTTATTTTTCATCCCATGGGTATGTCCTGCACAGTCCAGCTCCGAGTGAAGATGGAACACAGGAGCTCTGCCAAAAGTGTCAAAGGCACCGGGCCCCATTTCATACATGGTACAGCACCAGCCAGCTCATGAGAAAACTGGCAGCACTGCTGTTGACAAAATGGTCAGTGCCAGAACACAGACAACTCCACAGGCAGGAAATCAGCATCTCCATTATTCATAGGAAGAGACATTTACGACGCCAGTTCTTAGTCTGCTGATTTGGAGTCACTTTTAAGTTTCCAAGGAAGCCTCAACACATTTTATAGCTGAAAGTCTAATGATCCACTCTAATTATGTAGATTGATGGGATAAATACAGCTCAGAATTTCTGGCTGTTTTGCAACACTTTGCAGATGACCGCACTGCAAAACTGAGGTAGGTAGACACAGTCCACCTCAGCAAAGATGAAAGACATCAATTTATATCTGATCCTCACAAAGCAGATTTCTTTTTCATCCTTTCTAGAATGCTTGAAGGTGTTTGACAATTTGTCTGACGACAGATTATATCTCATCACATGGCGTGTAACCCGAGACAAACCAAGGAAAGCATGGTTTGAATTCTGATTTAGGAGGGTCAGCGACTGTTTTCATCAGACCCACATTAAGTCCTTCATTCCCCTCAGATAACAGTAATTCTCCAAAGCTGCACTAAAGCAGTTGCAACACTTCTCTTACCTTTCTCTATATAGTTTTTAGGTGCCCAGGCAGGATCTCCAT
The DNA here is from genome assembly GCA_013400695.1 of Neodrepanis coruscans. Taxonomy (NCBI): domain Eukaryota; kingdom Metazoa; phylum Chordata; class Aves; order Passeriformes; family Philepittidae; genus Neodrepanis; species Neodrepanis coruscans. The sequence goes on from VYZS01047599.1 coordinate 28,540, forward strand.
CTGCATAAGGATCACTGTACTGCACAACGGCAGCCTCCTCATCCTCATAATCCACGGGAGGTGGGGGTGGAGGAGGAGGGGAGTCATCAAACATCGGCATCTCATCGGGGGGCGGAGGTGGAGGCGGAGTCGGGCTATCAGCAACTAGAAACGTTTGGAGATTATTTTTTTTTCTTAAATCAAAACTGTGGAGATGCAAACAAATCTGAGGCTGTACACTGTAGATAAAAGGGGTGGGGGAGGACAACACACATAGCATGCACTATAATACCATGCACTGATTAGAAACAGAGGCTTTGTATTAACAGCTAAAACACACAACTATATTTGTTATTAGTGGTCAAATCTACGTATAAATGCTACTAGAGTCAAAGCACATGCTGCGGGGCATAAGCTGAACATCAGCAGAGAGGAAAGGTTCCTGCTCCGACGTCCATGCGCTGCAGCGTTAGCTATGGGAGGACTCCGAGTGGCACCCTCTGAGCCAGGCAGCAACAGGTCTCTGGACTGGGCCAGAAGCTTCATCATTTTTTAACCAATCTTCTGTCTCTAACAATTACTTCAATTTATTTCTGACCACTGCTGTCTTGGATTCCTTCTCTCTCAGAGCTAGCATTAAGGGGACAAAAAGATACGGTGCGGATCATAAAAAAGGGAAGATACTAAGATTTAAACAGGTAAGATAAAGCCAAGTAATTCTTCTGCAGAAGAAAAGCTTTGTACAGATCTTTTTCTTGCAGACTAGCTTGTGTGTGTGTGTGCACACATTCAGGATTCAATTAATAAATGGAAAACTACAACAGGCAGCTGCTGCTCTTGGGGAAAAAGTGCTCAAGGAATTAAGTGTATAATCCAAAATGTCAAATCCCTGCCCTGAGATTCTCCAATCAGCACAATTACAAGTTGCTTTGGGAAATGGAAAAAAGAGAAAGGCATTACGGTACAAATCACTTTTAAAATCAGTTCATCAAATTAGTTTCCACTAATGTTCACAGCAGCTGGCAGCAAAGGAGAGAGACAGAACACTCAGATACAAGACATCAAGTCATTTATCCTGCTCCTTGCGAGCTGTGGCCCACTACACATGGACCCAGGTGTAAGCACTAAGAAGCCAGAAGTTGCTGAAAAGAAGCTACTGTCACTAAAATCAATGTTACATAGCAACACAGATTAATTTACAAGAGATTTGGGATTCTGCACATTGAGACAGGCCAAAACCCACTGCTCTAGGCAGGGTGTGATAGAACAAGCCATAAGGCTCCAGAACGTGCACACAAATTTTGAGAAGAAAGCCAAGTTACAGGTCAAGGGAAAAACAACATTGCATTGAATGAAGCTTTAGCTACTGCTAGTTAAAATGGCACTAGAGATTAGAAATAGGATTTCTGTTTGCTTGAACACCCTTTACTTTTGCTACTCCAGTGGTGACAAACCTTTGCTCTTCATCCCCATGCCCCTGACAAAGGGCTTGTGCACAGCTTGCATATCTTAGCTGGGTCAGACTGGCTGTGCTGGTACAAGGGAAGCCAGATCTGCTACCAGGGGGCAGAAGACAGTAGGAGCTGCTGGGGCAGAGGCTGGTCAGCCCTGGCATCCATCCCCTACCCTTGAAGGGCCAATGCTATTCTCCACCTGCAAGCCCAGCTCCTCTTCAACTTCACCAGCTGAGCTGCACACCCCACAGCTCTCTCCATCAGTAAGACTGGCTGCCACTGTGCTAGTGATTCCTCTCCCATACAGAAGCTCATTTATATCACTTGGAGACAGGCTAACAAAGTCTTTGGTGGAGTGAGTGCTGTCTTGCCCCTGCCACTGAATAGCATTCACAGGCAGGATTCATTAATCCACTACAGGCACATGACAACACCATTTATGAATGGATTGGTTTTGTGCACTAGTTTCAGCATATCTTTCACAAAATTTATTTCTCCCCTTAATTTCTGTCTGCAGCCAGGAAAAAACCCCAAAACAAACAGTATTGAGCAATCTTTTGTGATCTTGAGAAATCCTTACCTTAAGAGATGAAAAAAAAATTAAAAATACAACTGAAGTTGTATTTATTCAACAATGAAGAAAAGAGGGCAGGAAATGCAAGTGTAAAAGTACCAACACATAGTCTAAATAAGATGCAGTGCAGAAACTGCAAGCTTTATGGGAAACATTTAAAACAATTCAACTTCACATTTAAACAAGAGTAAAGAATGGAACAGAAAAGCAGACAAGTGCCACCCCATTAAGTACCCCCTCGCCTCTTGGACTTTAAGCTAGACTTGAACTTGTTCTAAACTTAGGTAGACTCTAGGACAGGATCACTTCCCTAGGGAAGGGGAAAAAAAGCATAAAAAAAGCCAGGCTAAATGAGAAAGGGTAAAAGGATGAGTATTTATACAGCTCGAAGTTAAGATATCTTCTCTTGTATATATTCCCATCGCTGTTCTTTAAATGGGGACCAGCAGATGTGTTTTGGGTGTGACAGTACAGCAATCTACATCCAATCAGTTGTGCCCAGGCACCAGACACACTGGAAAACCTCTCTGAAGGAGATACCCACAGTTTGGGCACAGGGCGCAGGAAATTAGAAAAGGTGTTGCATCGTTTCTAAGTGTTGTCCTCTGAAAGAAGACCAGAGCAGAGGAAAAGACAAGACCACCCACGTCTCCCTAACTCCACTCCCCCAGAGACTTCTTGCAGAAAACAAGGCAGATGAAAGTCTAACATACAATGACAAAACTCAACAACAGCCTCTACAGCCAGTTTTGCTGAGTGTATGCACAGACTGCCAGACGCACCCCTGCCTCCAAAATGAGGCATCAGCAGCTCAAAGCCACACTTGTTATGTAACTTTCAAACCCCAGAACTATTAAAAAGAAGAAAATAAAAAGAACAACTCAAGACCAAATTTCAAGCTTCAGCTATTTTGCTGCAATCTCATTCACAAGTCAGCTTGCATTTTGTTGTTACACACACAAAGAAGTCTGTCTCTTTCACCTCTGCTCTCCCAAGGGCTGTGTTATTTCCACAAGGACAATACTTGGAACAATTCAGAAGCAGGTTACAATTTTCTCAAGTTTATCTGCAAGTGAAGACATTCTGTAATCTTCATCTTCAGCAGATTTCTCTCTACACTTTGAATTTTGGAAAGGTTTGTCAACACAACTCTGTAGCATACTATTCTATATCAACCTGATTCTTAATATATAATGAGCACAACACCAAAACATCTTTTCGAACGAGCACCAGAGATGCCTCCTATCTCTGGGGTAATGCTCAGAACATGACCACTTAAAACCTTTAATGGAAGCTCAGACCTGGGGGCCCTTAAATGGATGCTGGAGCTATATAGCTAACTGCATAGTAGTTGCCCCTGAGACCATAGCAAACCTCAAAATGGTTCCCAAACACTTTAAAAACATTTTTTATTTACTTCATGCCCTATCTACATCACATTTACTCGGTTGTTTACAGAACTGCAATGTACTCCTATAGAAAAGATAACCCCAGATCAAGAACATGACTTTACACCTGCACTAGCCCTTGAGACAGTGACACTCACCTGAAAGGAATCAAGCAGCAATGGTAAAAGCAGAGTCACCAGTATAAAACACCTTGCAGTACAGGTCAGAGTTAGGGAGCATCTCACAAACCTGACAAGCAGAGCTACGCTGCAAGAAATGCAGCAGGGAAATTGAGCTAGAGAACACAGAAATGGAGAATGAAAGGCTGCCGAGAGAAGAGATGCCTTACAAACTCCTTTGTAATGGCATTAGA
>VYZS01047606.1:0-13695 GCA_013400695.1 Neodrepanis coruscans
CATTTTCCCACCCCACAACACAGCCCCCTCACACTCCTCATTTCCCTTCTCTGAACACATTCCAGCAACTCAATATCTTTCTTAAACTGAGAGGCCCAGAATGGACACAGTACTCAAGCTGAAGGCCTAACCAATGCCAAGTATAGGGGAAGAATAACTTCCCTGGTTCTCCTGGTGTATTCCTGATACAGCCCAAGATGCCATTGGCCTTCTTGGCCACCTGGGCACACTGCTGGTTCATGTTCAATCTCCTATCAACCAGCACTGCCAAGTCCCTCTCCGCCGGATCTCTCTCCAGCCACTCTGTCCTCAGCCTATAGCTCTGCATGGGCTTATTGTGACCAAAGTGTAAAACCTGGCACTTAGATTTATTAAACCAATAAAGATGTTGAATATTAATGTTCTTCCTGCAAACACATTTTAAAAACAACTGGCCTCTTTCCTCGCCTTTTAGTGGCAGTTTCCTAGTACAGTCCATTTTTATAATGTTGTTAAGTAAGTTAAGGATTGTCTTTGTTCATTTGTGTTTGTGCATCATAGACTAAGATCACTTTACAATAAGAAATAAAAAAAAAGCATGATTATCCATGGCTTATCAGGTACTTCTAAGTAAACAAAACCAAATTAATTTTGGTTTAATTGACCCATTTTTCTTTGAAGTTATCAGACCAGACTAGGAGTACCTCCACAGAGATTTGCAAAATGATGTTAACATAAAAGGATAATGAAGATAGATGCAGTGCAAACTTTGATCTTGAAGATATTGCACAACAGTAAATAGTAGCAAAGACAATCCCTGAGGTTGCTTTTGGTTGTTTCTCCAAAGCCAGTATATTCAGTAGGTATCACTAAAAGGAAACAACTTTGATTGAAACAGAAACCAAATAATGATGCTTTCTGGTGAATATAGCTTGGAACCATAAGTCAAATATTATATATTATTTTCAATACAATCCAGCTAAAAAACATCAAGAATGTTTGGCTGTGGGGAATCTAAAGAATTTTATCAGACACAGTAACTTTTTTTTTAATTTTAAAAAGTAAACATAGGAGATTTGCTGAAAGATTAAGAGCATAATGTAGTGTAACTTGCATATGCATACCCATAATATTAAAATATGGAAATTGAAATTTTAGCAATGGTACTTCTCTGCTAGTGTTACATTTACAGCTCATGATATGGCAGCAATATAAAATTCCAGTAATACCCTCAATATATTAAATATGTCTTCCTTACAACTGAAGGAAAAAAAGAGAGCCTACCTTAAACCATAAGGAAAATAAGATCCTTGGGCAAACTTGGAATAATGATAGTAATAATAATATTAATAGCAATCACAACAACACTATTTCTAATTGTCTCCCTTGGTAGTAAGCACTCCTTTATTCAACTTAATATATGAACTTTTGCCTTCAGTTGGTATCAATGAAATATGAAGCTGAAATGCAGTTAATGTGACACATCTTGTACAGATTTTAAACGAACTCTCTTTAGTATTCCTGTGCAAATTCCTGTGAATATACTCTTAAAGAGAGGTTTTGAATAACTTAGAAATAGATCATACAGTTTCATTATAAATCCTATCACTCTTATTTTTGAACTACCTGCTTCTTACTTTTATCATTAAAAAAATATTTTGCTTAGTGTACCTCTGATTTCTTTCCTATCACCATTCAAATTCAATTATGTAGTACATTTTTAATCTGTGATTGTCCAGGTAGAAAATATTAAGAGTCAAGAAAAGAATCTGAGTGTCAGTTTACAGACTTGGATGAGCCTGAGATTCTGGGAACAATACTGAGAAAAAGACTACTCTGTCCTTCACAATGATGGTCAAATAACTTAATCTTTCAATATGATGTGCACAGTGACCTATATCAAAGAAAAAGGGTACAGAAAGATGATGGTTGTTCACATTGCTACTACAGTGACTAATATTTCCAACACTGGAACAAGCAAAAATTGTAATTTTTTTGTATTTAATTTTTAAAACTCCAGTTAAAGAGGAAAAACTCCCATATAGATAAAGAACTAAGTTTGTTGCGCTTTACTTCTATTAAGGATTACATCTTCCAACAGAGCAGAATTTTACACCTATTACATAAAAGTGCCTTTATCTGCACTTGAATAACAATACCTTGTGTTTCAAAAAAGGATCAGGTTTTGTAGATATAATGCCAAATGTGGTAGAAACAGAAATTCTTTCTCATTCTAAAGAACAGTCCCTTCTAAGGGAGAAGACGTTAGCAGTGAAACAAAAACCAAATATATTTATCATGGCATGCCAGAAGTAAGGCAAAATAAATTTCCTCAACTTGTGTTAATTTATTTTGTATTAAAATACCATCAAGTAGATCACATGAGAGAAAGTAGAAACAGGATTTGTACAGAAAATTAATGCCGTAGATTTCTCAATGTTAAAAGACTCTAGGAATGGCGAGTGGTAGTGATGTTCAACAGAATGTCCATTTTGGCTGTGAAAACTCTTAATAAATGGCTCAAACATCAACCTGACTCAAACTTCTGGCAACACCTTAACCACTGTGGTTATTTTAGTTCGCAGAAGGACTAAGAAAGCTTTTTATACTCTTAAGTTAAAAACAAACAAACAAACAACCCATCGAAAAAGACAGTCTGAAGTAGTTATGCAGAGATAATTAACATGAAAACCTCAGAATAATTTCTGTTGAATAACAGACAAAATCATCATCATTGTTTTCCTTTAGAAGCTTTGATTTCAGTGTTTGTGATATCCTAGGGGACTTCTTTGTTGTAATGATTTCCCGTAACTAATACAAAAACGTGTTTTGTAAAGTTGGGTTTGGTGGTTTTTTGGTTTTATTTGTTTGGGTTTTTTTTTTTTTAATCAAGAAACTATCTATTTCTATTCTGATTAAACAAATCATCAAAACAGACACAGTTCACCCCCTGCTAATTAAGAAACAAATTAAGAAAGTACATAATGGTTATGTTTACACAGAACTGGAGAAATAACGTGTAATCTTTCCTCACATATTTTCTTCTCTGGCCCTGGAAGAGATAGAGTTCCTCAGTCAACACCCCAGAGACAAGAGGCTGCCCAGGCTGCCAGGCAGCATTTGGCCCTCCCTTACCCAGGCTTTCCCCGGGGCTCTCTCACGCCCCCCATGGCTGAGGGTCTCAGCCGTGCCCTATGGTGGGGCCACTGGAACCACTGGAATTGGCTGTGTCTGGGTGAGGCAGCCCTGGATACTCCACACAGGGGCCACCTCGGCAGAACCCACAGTACTGCCGCCACCATCAGGCACCTGCGCCGGGTAGAGATGCAAAAGAACCAAATAAGCGCGCATTTATTGTTCTGCTCCACAGGAGACAGGTATTTTTGGAGATGATAGATGAAGCATTCTGGTACCCAGCTTCTCAGAAGCAGAACATCACAGACCTGTTGATAAAATAAAATTTCTGCATTCAGAATTGCAAAATTATAGTTATTCCTTCTTTCTTTTAGAAGTAAGAAATTTTTTTTTTATTTTTTTACTACTATTTTATTATAGTGCTGTATTTTCACTGTAAAATAACAAAGAAAATGAAGAGATCACATGAAAGTGGAGATCAATGAAAGGGGCCCATCATAAATCTTTCTTCTGTTCCCTGATGGTTGATCATTCTCAGCTTTCAGTGCACATGGAGGCTGAACTTCATGCTGCAAACATGAGGCCTAAAAGCTGGCATTAAGAATTAAAGAAAAAACAAAGTGAAAAAAGGGTAAGATTATTCCACATCCCAGTATTTGGGAATTTAAGAAAAACTTCTAACATCACGAGGCTTCTAAAAAAAATTGTGAGGGCTGGAGATGCTGGAAGTTTAATATACTCAAACTGACTCAAATAATACACTCACTGAAGGAGAAAAAGGATGACAGCAGATTCTAATTTTCCTTGTGAGAGCATACTTCTGTCACTTGTAGCATATGATCTAAAGCATCATGTCACATCAGTGATGCCCACTTCACCTTCTGTTTCCACAAAGCTTTTTGCTCAGGCTTCAGCTGGTGTTACATATGAAACACACAAAATTATTTTTCATCTGTCTTGCACTGACAAGAGACTATTCAACCTAAGATGTCCAGAGCAAAAATTGCAGAGTAGAAAATAAATAGACCATTTAGAATACTGTGTTTTCTCTGAGAACTATAGAAAACTTGCCTAAAACTGAAGGCTACCTGCACATTTCTGTAAACTGACTTCGCTCAGACAATTTAATCACCTGATGAGTCCTTGCCAAGCCAAAAAAACACATTTGATATTCCTTTCATGATGTCTGTGGCAGTGCAATCTCATTTTCTCTTAAGACAGTCTGTTGCTCTCTGGGATATTAGGGTCTCCTTCAGTTCTGTGTTCATTATTCTCTAGTTTCTGATGTGTTTGCAATTTTACTGTTGTGTAAATGTTATCTTGAAATTCTCTCAAGCAGAAAGTGTAGCATGCAAAGCCTATAACAATGCTTGGCACTGACACCTTACAATTCCCATACTCATACCTAAGTAATTCTCTCAACCTAAGTAAAGAGTTGTAAAGAAAGAAAACTACAAGAATTTATTCCTTAAAAATCATATGTTAATTTTTTATTGAAAGACTGTTTAAGAAAGAGAGGAATATAAATGGCGTCTTCTAAAGAAAAGAAAAACAACTATATATTCCTCATTTCAAAGGGTTCCACTAAATGAAAGTTACAGACTTTAGACTGAGGAATAAGAAAGTTAGTTCATTGCCCTTTTCTCAGTAATGACATTAATTATAACAGAGCTCAAATGTTCTACTAACATTGGAACAGGAACCTAGTATTTATAACATATAGATACAATTAACAGGCACAAACTTTATGTATATAACATAGCTAGAAATATAAATAATTTTTCATACATATATTCTAGAAATTATTATTTTTTTTGAGAAAGAAAGTTACCCAAACACCTGCTTACAAAACATATATAGGAAATTAATTTGGTCACCTACTGTAATTTTCATATCTTTTTCTGACAACTTCTATATTATGACTGGATTCTGGCTAAAGCAGATCACAGTTTTTAACATAAATATATAAAAACACTGAGGACATATACTCTGGTGAATAGTGAAAGAAACAGGTGTGTTTTGGAGAGCATTTTTATTGCCAGTTGTCACAGGCCAATTAATGTGTTCATATGTAAATTAATACTCTTGTACCCACTAGAGTGGGTACAAGTCACAGCTCTTCAACTGATATTCAGGTTCTATGCTCCTGAGTGTGGCTGGACGGTTTCCCTGATTTTTTACTGCAGCTGCTTTGGTATCAGTGCATGAGGTTACATGATTTTTTTGACTAACTTATGAACATAAATGAATCACTAGAGATCCCAGAGACTAGTCTGTCTCTTCATCTCTGCTACAATTTATAAAAAAAAATAAAAGTAATATCGAGAGGGTAGCAAGCAGAAATTTCAAATCACAATGTTTTCCTCTACATAACAAGAAGGCATTGAAATCGATAGACTACATTCAATAAAATGCAAATTCTGTATCCAAAATTATTTCTATTTCTAGCCCTAAATCTGTGACTTCTGTTAATTAGTAATTTTAGGTGCTATGTCACAAGAACATAACAACAGTCAGTCAAAGTTGGCGAATTTTATTGTAGCTCAAAGAAGTGGGGGACGACCATGTTGCAATTAGACCTAGAAAGGTCCTCATTTTTAAAGAGCAGGTGCCTCTACTGAATATAAAACCCCATATAGCCAACCTGGTAGTCTGTGAAAATATGCAGGACACATTCACTGGGATGACTGGCTTGGAGTCAGAGTTCAGCCATGACCCTGTCTTTCCTTATGCCCTTCTACTGACAGTAGGAGGCTAAATGCTTTCTGTGACATTGGCCCAACAGCTCCACTCTTCAGACACACAATATAACCACATGATCAGGGCACGCTTCTAGGAGTAGGATATTAGTTACAGCTGTTGGTTTTAAAAATCATACACACTTCAAATGATGCATTTTACTTCCATCAGGTTGTTAATACTGTAGATCGCATACTCTGGACTGAGTTAAATATTTCTGAAATCTATAGTGGTTTCCAATACTGATTATTTTTACTATAATTCATATAACATGAGCAAAGGATCAAGGCTTTTCTACACTAGATACTATATAGGAGAAAAAAAAAAGGTATTCCCTTTATATCTCTATTTTCTTAATGAACTTTTCACAAAAATTATTATACTATGTATAAAAATTCACACTGCAGCACTTTGAGAGAAAAGAGATTTAAAATATTTAGAATATATGAGTCGTTTAGAGAGTAAAAACATAAAATCAGAGCTACTTTAATGAATAATGAGTAAACTCACCTGCCTATGTATAAAAACCAAGCAAGCTGTGTTTGACTACATATGTTCCTGAATTACATCACTGATTAAAACCATTGCAGAAGCATAGACAGATCTGTGCTATCTCACCCTGGGATTACACACATCCCTTCTGTGGCAATTTTCTTCCTTCTGTCATAGTATCCATGAGAAACCAACGTGTATTGTGCTTGTGGCCTTGTGCTACCTCTAACACTACGTTACACTTTATTATCTCCTGCAACACTGATCTTTCTTTGTCCAAGAATTAAACTCTTCTTTTTAAGCCAGAAATTTGAGATGCATGTTCCTCATGAGGCATTGCCATAATGTATTTGTTATTACATCTTATTCCAGTTTAAGAAACTCCTAATTTTATTCATTTTCCCTCTTTTTTTAAAACACAGCACTAAATGATGCTGTTGAATCAACAAATTAGAGTTTATTTTTGTAAACATTTCTAATATGACCATGCATATTTCATGATCTCACCCAGGTGGCTGTTTGCCACAGTACCTGATTTCTACAGGGTAAAATATTGTGGTTTGGAGGGACAAGGCACTATGTCACACTGCTGTTCTGTGAGGACAAGGAAGAGTAGATCTTCTATCTGCCAACTTGTTTCAGAGTAAATTCCTTCTGGGAAAAAGTTAGCAGGGAATGTACCCTAGTGCCACAGGAGACAAGCACTTAATTCAGTGACAGGCATTCATCTACTGAGAATAGGCTCGAGAGGATGGGTGAAAAAAAGCAGGATCTAGCAAACTTGCAGCTCCCATAGACAGGGATGTCAGAGAGGTTTTCACCTTGTTTTGATCCTCTTAATATAGAACGCCCTAGGTTTGTATTTGAGTTTATTTCCTAGGACTCGAATCAGTTACTTTTATCTGCTACTTTTATCAGTTACTTTTATCTATCCCTGTCTCGTAAAGTTTACTTCAGTTACTACTACCATATGTGGCAAACCACTTTACTACTAACCAAGTAAACTACCTTATAACTTCAAAATAATGAATGGGATGCTACAATAAAAAATTAGAAAATAATTACAATATTTCTCCCTCTTTTAGTTATTCATGTAAACATCCAAATGTTAAAATGGTTTTCACATATGAGGGCTACTTTAGCATTTATTTCAGCCAATTTAAACATCCTGAAATTTCTGAACCTTTCTATTACTATTATTTTATTCTCAGAATAGGGACAATATTATGTACAAAATTACCACAGTAATTAGATTAAAAATTATCTAGGTTCTTTAGGAGTCTGAATTTCCACTGACTTCAAGGAAGGGATGTAGATACTTTTGAAAACACTAACCAAATTTATTTTCCCAAAGTCATACAGGATGTCAATCACAGAACTAGAATCTCTAGAGTGTTAGCACAGTACCTCTACAAGAAAACCATCACATCACTACTAGAATCATCAAAATTGAAAACAGATTACAATTCAATTAATTGCAAAAAGAGATTTTGCAAAGGATCTGAATTGTAATGAAGTCTATAACATTTTTCTCCTCAAAAAATTCATTGAGGAAAATTTTGCATGTTTGTATAGAAGTAGAAAGAGAGTCTTCCTTTTCAACAGAATGCACTATCACTGCCAGCTATATCCTTTGGCTAAAACTGTTGAAGGATTGACATAACATAAAAAGGACGGAAAATACGTAGCTGTTTTTTTGTAAATTAACTTATTGTGTCCAGGAGAAAGACAGTAATAATTACAAATTATCTACACGTATGTACTATTTGGTAGTTTTAGGAGAAGGAACTCTGAAGCATGAGAAATCAAACAAAAGCTTTTAAATTGTAGGTGGCTCCCTTCTGAGGGGAATGAAGGGCCCTAGATGTTGACCAGCCCCATTCCACAGGGAAGTGAGAGATTCTACTATAAGACTCCCTGGACTGATTCAGCTTTCTGATTATTACCCTCTTCTGATTGTCCATGTCAACAGTGATGAGGCTGAGAAGTCCTAGGGCAATGAAGAAAGACTTCAGGACACTGGACAACTGGTCAAAAGGACAAGAACACAGCTGACATTTTTCCTCAATCCATTTGGTAGCAGGGAAAAATGAGGAAAGGAACAGAACTCACCTGATAAACACGAGGCTTAAAGACTGTGCATGGATTTGGAGCTAGGATTGTAATGCAGCAGTGATCTGCACAGACTCAATTACTGTAATATGCTACTCAAGAAAGATGATAATGGAACCTTATTTATTTGCATATTTTGATCAGGACATTTTAGTTTAAGTATTAAAGAATGGTGCCATCATTAATATTAACTGGGGCATTTTCATTTTATTAAATTTTTGAATGATATTTGCTACTTAACTGGTTTTATTGTAATAATTTTTAAGGTTTTCTATTAGTTCAGGGAGGGAGTTTAATTAGAATACAACACTGCATAAATGATACTGCAGGGAAAATTTAGCTTCAGTAGGTAAAATTGAAGAACATAGCCCCAGCCTTTGCAATGTTTTTCAAACTATTTAATTAGCCAGTTACAGTTTATTCAAGCTGTACACGTTATTTACCATGAGATACAATTCCCAGTGGGTTTGATTCATCTGATAGGTTCCAGATTTGTTCTATGATTTTCAACTTGGTGACTTCACCAATTTTCATTATTTTTAAAAAGGCTTGTCCGAATAACAGATACTACAATGCTATTTTTTTCTGTATATCCCTTTACTCAAGTTTAAATCCAAAGTTTCACATGGTTTTCATGCACATTCTTACTATGCTGCAATAAAACATACCTGTTGTCTACCCAAATTGTTTTTCTTTCAGCCCATCCATCATTAAGAAAAATGTCAAGATCACAGAGAAAATAAATAAAAATAGTATTTAGATTCTGCAGTCCTGCTTCAGTAAGTAACTTAGTATGCTGTAAAGAGATCACATTACCCCTCACCCCTAAAAAAGCCTCTAGCCACAAAAACCTGCCTATATTTTTCCTAAAGTGTTTAAATGTAGCTCAGTTTAAGTAACCAAAGCCAGCTGAAAGCCAGAATCATTCAGAAAGGCTGAAGTCTTTCCTTGTTTTATACAGATAACAAGAGGCCAAAGTCTTTCATCCTTTGAACACTCTAGAGAATGCACATGGGAGCAATAGTCCTTATGATATTCTCTTGTCCTGAAAGGTGTATGACTACACTGCTTAATTGTATAAGGAATGTTGTATTGCTTTCCAGTTTCTTAAGCTGCGTTATACTATCTCTGCGATTCAAAAAAAAAAAAACACTCTTCAAGGCCTTTCTTAGTAGGCTGAAACTTTGTCCTATGGTTAAATGAGCACCTTAACAGGCCACTGCAAAAGGAGGTGAGTAGCTGTCTCCCTGCACACAAAAGATTTTCTTGCTAAAAGAATGAGTGAAAGCTGCAGTTCAAGGATGTTGCTGCTGAAGATGCCAGTGGGGCATGCAGCTTTAATTTCCCTCAGGTCATAGTGAGGAGCTGCATCCTAAGGGTACTGTTTCATATTACTTGTAGCTTAGCCTAACTCACAGTTTGATGATGTTGAAAAAGGGTGATCCCACAGCCACCTCTGGCTTAATAACAAGGCTAAGTGCTCTTTGCTCTACTTACTGGCTGATCTGCATCCCACCGGGGAAGAGTACTCTTCTCCCTTCAGTGAGCCATGGGGCTACCTGTCTATGACATGCTCCTAACAATAGACTATGTCTGACACCCATCCACATGCCAATGTCCCAGCCTGGCCTTGACCTGTCCTCAGGGAGAGTTCTGGTGCCCAGGCCTGGGTCTGCTTTTGGTGACCTCTGGTTGTCCTACTCCTGGTTGGGGCAGTGAGATGGTCCCTGGCTGGTGAGGCCTGTTATGTACCTAGAAAAAACCTTTTAGTACGGAAAGATTTCAGGATGCCTATAATCCTCCATTCTGAAATATCAACCCGTGCAGAAGAAAGAGGAGTAAAGGGAAATAATGAAAATATGGACTATCTGCTGCAGATCTGGAAAGAGCATATGAAAATTTATAAAATGAGAGAAAAAAACTAGGTCTTGTTTATCAATAATGTCACTGAGAAAGAAAACACGGAATCCTTTAGAAGACTTGTGTTTCAGACAGTATACTAAAGAACACTAAATCCAAACTCGTTAAAAATAAGTAAGCTATAACACTGGGCCAGGGTTTCTCATTGTTTGGAGGTATGATATAATAATAAGATCACTTATATTTTTATCCTTTGAACAAAAGGAGTCGATTTTACTTTCTCAGGTTACTAGAACCTCACTATCTGCGAAACGCCATGCAAGAGCTCCTCATCCTCCTCTTTTATAGAAACATGCCATAAAAATTATAGGGTTCAAATTCTTAATAGTATCAACACAAAATCTAGAAATCCACTGGTTTCCAAAAGCACTCCAGTTCTGTGAATATTCTATATTGTTAACTACCTAGGTAAAACAGAAAGAAACATTTTCGTGCATTCAATACAGTTACAATACGCTATTGTATTAACCTCCAGTGATATTTGCATTGACCTATAATGGCATCTCACATACAATGCAGCCATCTCAGTCTCTCTGTACATACTAACAGCTCAGAAAAACCATCATATATGGGGGAAGCTGTACAAGTTCTTTACGGACGTGAATGGCAGGTTTATGTGTCTGACACTCCTCAGAGTCACAGTAGAATTTCTGAATAAATTTCTTCTTTATTCTTACTTGGTACAGGAATAAACAAGAAAAACAGTGCAAATCTGAACCTGAGGATCATTCTTTAGTATACTCTTTATCATCAAGATCTGAAGCAAATAAGTGACAAGTTTTTCTCACCTATAATATTACAACCTGCTTTATCCTTGAGGTTGTGCTTAAGGCTGCAGTCATATTGACTACAAAGCTTTTGCCCTTATGAATTTCTCAAAATGGAAGCATGCCTCCCTCACGAAGGGAGATGGACGAGATGTTTGTTGAAGGGCTTTGGAATCAATTGTCTTGCACCAGCAGAGCATAAGAGTTACATTTCCGTCGAGGAGAGAGGATGTAGGATGTACTGCAGTAATCTCTTTTCTTAAGGAAATTAAAAAGAATGAGGTTCTTCTACAATAAAAGATAAAAAAATAATTGGATTTACAGGGTTGTTCATATGACAAATACTGACTACATGCAAATACACATGCACAAAATATATGCAGTATATCATATCTCATCCTACACGCTGTATCACATAATGCTTCACAATTGGCAGCAACAGCACAAAGTTTTATGTTTACCTGTCAGGTAAAATGCAAGTTTGAGTTTCTGTGCTATAGAAACATACACACATAGGAACATATATATGTAGGAAAATTCCTGAGTTAGCTGCAGATTGATTTATGCTCTGCAGAAGGGCACTAATTGACTTACAAAAGGTAATTGAGAATGTCCTTATGTCTTTCATCTTACATTGAAAGAACTCTGAAAAATATCATGAGAGGTAGAAACACCAAGTGACAAGTTTCCCTGCCTATATAAATGAATGAACACAGGTTTTGTGTGTACTAATGACTTCTACTTTATTTTACTGAGTTTTTAAAAAGTAAAATGAACATTTATGAAACTACCGTGAAAGGGAAATGTAGAAGGAAGCTACTTTATATGTTAAGAATAACTGCAGCTTGGAGGGGTTAATGATTTAGAACTAGATCTAATAGTCTGTATAAATGCCTACATAGAGAAGGAAATTTTTCCTGATTCGTAAGAAATTAGATACACAATAAAATTAATTGTACATTAATTTAAACACCTGCCTTTGACATACTTCTGAGATCAGTGTTCTGCTTACTGGCCTTTCCAAACTTCTTGGCAAAGCAAGAACTCAGGTAAAATCATTTCAAGCAGAAATCATTTTCCACGAGAGCTCAGTAAAACATCTTAACAACATAACTTGCTTTATGAAATTCTACATTAAAAAAATTACAACATTCTGGGATGGTAGATCACATTATACAGGAAATAAGTTCATGTACTGATCTTTCTTCTTATTCATGGCCATAGGGAATATGCTTCTTATTTGCAATTCTATAGGATCATTATGGCAATGACACCAGTTGCAAACGTGGAACAGTAATCTGAGGAGAGCAGTCAGCATGTCAGGTTAGTCCATGTGGGTTGCTCAATGACCTTCTTCAGAATTCCAAGTCAACTGCAACTCAAATTTTGTTTCAAGAACTTCAATGAGGGAAGGCAAGAGCAGCACCCTCCCACCTAAAGCAGAGGTAGCATCCAGAAGCAGAGGTAATCCCCACTCTTTCCCCTTTGCTTGCCACAGGAAAGTGAACTGCTTCCCAAACTTTCTCATTTCTCTTGAAGACAAGAGAAGAGTTCCATTTCCACATTTTACAAGCCTTAATAGGTTATTTTTTTCTCAGTATATGGGAAAGCAGAGCAGACAGAACTCTTCTAGATCAAGATTTAATTTTGTGTTACAATTGAAAATAGAGGAATCATGATTTTCTCTAAAAGTCTATAGCAATATTAAGGACTTATATTTCTAAAAAAGCTAGGGAATGCTTAATGACTTCATTTTCCTTGAGATTTCAAACATATTTGAAAAACACAAGGTCAAATCCTGTGTCTCTCTGAGGCATTTTACTAGATTTTTATGGGGTACAGTTAAACCTAGAATTTATTGTAATTAGCCCCAAAGTCACATTATTATCTCAAAATTTAACTTTAATTTCTGAATTTAACAGAAATTATCTGAAGGTATGGGTATACACATATGTATGCCAAGACACTGGACAGATTAGAAACTAAAAAGAAAGAAATACATTGTATGAAAGTGTTCTTTTTCTGAATTTTCTAATCTGTGAAAATGAAAGCTTTCTGTGACATCACATATCTCTTAGTAACCTTTTGCTGGAAAACATCCCAATAAAATGCGTTGCACTGGACATATGTGCGGGTGCCTGTCAATATGACCAGGTAAGGTCTTAGGTTGCTGGCTCTGCTGCAAGCTACTCAGGAGGCCCACAACCCTGAAGCTCAGTTGTCTCCTTCTCTTCTTGTCTTTCAGTTTCTCAGTTGTCTGGGTTTCCAGAAATTACAAGAAACCCTGGCTCCTGGGGAAAAAAAAGTGATACGGAGTGATAATTCTCCCTCATAAAGAATTACAGCATCGGGAAGTTTTGTTGCAAAGTGAAGTAGAATCAATCTGTTATAATCTCATACACTCTAATAAATGTTTCATCTTTTTAATCTGGAAGAGAAACGTGTGCTGTAAAAATGTACAGCCAAAATGAAATATCTTTTTATGTGAGCATATAAGAATTCCTAGGACTGAATTATTTCTGTTACTTTTTAGGCACAAATACCCTCCTAA
>VYZS01047606.1:14231-27359 GCA_013400695.1 Neodrepanis coruscans
ACTTAATGAGTTTTGTTTTTGTTATGGAACAAAAAAAAGATGAAGGTTGGTTATAGACTCCATATTCTGATTTGGAGTTGGGGATACTTGAACAATTTTTATTTTGTTACATATAATTCTCTTTATTCTCAAACACCAGGTATGCATGCTTGACACACAAACAGTAAAAAAAAGAGAATTACCTTTGTCACTTTACTATGCATACAGAAACACACTCACTTATATTTGTATTTTTATCCTTTCCTTTTATGAGCATTGAAAAAGCTTGGATTTTGAGAGAAAAAAAAATAAAATTTGGTTTTGTGCAGAACATACGTCTGATAATCATTAGTCCGGTAAAAAATCCCACATTCAACAGCCTAACATGCTGTCAAGTTTGTAACTGAATTCCGTGTCATCTTTATTTCCATAAGAATGAGAAGACAGACAGACAAGTTCCTCATAGATGTAGTGGGTTGTTTGCTGTTTGTGTTCTGGTTCAGTACTATTAGAGCAATAGTATGCTGGATCAGCTTCTGGGAGGAGTTGTTATTCACATTAAAAATTATATTATTTCACAGATAATTTTCAGTGACACTGCGGGCAGTAATGTCAGAGAAAG
Organism: Neodrepanis coruscans; assembly: GCA_013400695.1. Classification (NCBI taxonomy): domain Eukaryota; kingdom Metazoa; phylum Chordata; class Aves; order Passeriformes; family Philepittidae; genus Neodrepanis; species Neodrepanis coruscans. The sequence goes on from VYZS01047606.1 coordinate 14,833, forward strand.
GTATCCTTTTCTGGGATGTCAATAGTTCGACCCTAAAAGAAGAAAGACTGTATGATCAGATTTAAACTCATGTGCTAAGTTTCTGCCAACCGTAAAATGGATTCCGGTATAGCTATGAGACTGAACCTGCTTCTTGCTCAGAATAAGCTCACAGGTTAGGAAGTAGCAGTTGTTTCAACACAGTGTTATCTCATCATTATGATGATTTATAATTGATATTGCTTTTGTCTTGATAGTATCAAAGACATTATTCACTTTTAGACACAGGGCCTTTTGTCCAATTTTGTAAATGTCACTACTAAGAGAAACTATGCAAAACATTTTAATTAATGTCAAACACAACCAAAGTGAAAAGAAAAATGTTCGTTGTACTGCTTCAGGAAAAAAAAAATAGAAAAGAGAGTTATAACAAATGAATCCCTTCATGTTCTCATTTGTAGACTACCAGTGAACTATAGAGGTTATTCAAAAAGGGTGATTTCCATTTTTATCATTTAGGAGGTATCTAATTGTTACATTATTACAATGTTACATTGTTACAATATTTTCTTGGTTTTGTGATCTAAGTGTATAACTTATATTTATTTGTTTTGTAAATTCCACATTTTCAGAAGAAAAGCTGAAGAGAAAATATAGTATAGAGAAGAAGCACAAGAGAAAACACTGAAAGCTAGTCATGCTAGTCATGCTATGAATTTTCTAATTACAGGACAAATAAAGGATTATTCAAATGCTGACATTGTGACAGAAGGATCTTCTGATATTCCTTATCATCATTTTCAGTTCACCTACTACACATTTCACATAAAGATTCTGTTAGAACTGTTTATATGGTCAGATTACTTTATCTAGGCATTTATTTGCTGGATTTTGCTAGTAATTTATCTGACAGCTCTGGCATTTATGACACTCTACCTGGTGAAGAACTTCAACACAAGTTTCCCACTAAACCAGTGGCATATTACCTTTGTGATATAAGTTTTTATGTTTAGCTCCTTTATCTGAATATATGCTACTTACTAGAAAATTGTCAGAGCCACAACTTGATATGACCCAAATTTATTGTGTAAATAGCCTGAGAGAAAAAAAAAATGAATTAGATGTGCTGCATCCAGTAGATATTATCCAGAAGATAATTTTCTTCTCCAGACTGTCAAAAGTTTTCTCTCCACTTTCTTAGAATGAAATTATAAAAAATCTTACAACCTTTCAGCTTTCTCAAAAACCTTATGTGATATTTCAAAATATGCAAATGCAATAATTATTGTTATTGCCATTATGTATGGCAAGAAGAGGTACCTAAATGTCATGTATCAACCTTACAAATTAGTCCACAAGCTAAAGTTATGTTTCTTCCTCCCTCTTTTTTTTTTTTTTTTTTTTTTTTTCAATTCCATTCAGAAACAGAGCTCAATGGAGGGATCATTTTTAAAGGATGTTTTTAACTCAGCTCTCTTCCCTTAAAATCATATTCAAATTTTTCAGAGAAATTTTAAACTATTTTAGAGAAGGATAGAGGGGAAAGTCCAAGTGAAGATTTACCTTGCATGAACTTGTGAAGATTGTGGCTTCACGGCTTCAGTGTTTCACGGAATGTTGAACATTTATTAAACTGTCTGGAACTGAGAAATGGAGCACATGTTATTCTTATCTACATCTTCTGCAATTCATAGTAGTGAAGGTTTTAGAGATACAAAACTGGTCCATTTAAACAAACAAACAAAACAAAACAAAAAAGCACCGAGGCAATCTTTGATGTTTAAACAGTCTTTTTTTTCTTCTCCTGTTCTCCTTCCTCTAATATTTGTCAGTTTCTTCATTTATTCATTTTAAGTCCCAAGATGCTCAGCTAGTGGATGGAGCTTCTTAGTGTAGTAATGACGTGAGCCTTCACTCCTTGTAAAAAGGAAAAAAAAAAAAAAATCCTGGAAAAAGTGAAAATTATTTCTCTACTGCTTTGTCAGTGTCCTAATACTTCTCATCTGAGAAGTGATACGCCTGATGGTGGTGATATTCCTCAGAGCTTTATAGTTCCTGCTTGGGATTTATATACTTTCTCTGCACTTCAGGTTAGTCCTTCTCTGTCCTAGGGTAAATAAACTCTGTGTACGTGAAAAATCTGCAAATCCACTCACTTCTTACTCATAATAAATTTTGTCTGTGAGGGAAGACCAAGTGTCAAGCACAAATCAGATTTTAAGTTATGTTTCCACATGTTTATGTATACAATAGGTATTTAAAACTACTTACAAAAAAACCCAAATCCTCTTGCTACTGAGATTTAAATCTGATTTTAGTACAGAGAGAATGGCTGGGATAATAAGGGTGAACTTAATTAGGGCAGACAAAGCAACTCAGAGATAAACAGAGAAAGATAGCTTGGAACTACTAAATGTGCCATCTCAGCACACAGAAAGATGGCTATTGCCTATCTAACAGAAGGGACAAAGAAAGGAGCATGGTAAAAGAGTAAGAAGATTAAATGATTGAAGAACTTGTGAGATCTCCCCACCACACAGCTTTTGCTATTACCGAAGGTGAGTTGCATGTGTAAAAGGGTTATACAACAAGCTCCAAAGAGATAAATCTGTGATCCTGAAACTATTTTGTTCCTATTGAGTTCATCAAACAACTGAGGTTCATCTGGGATTGGTATGTACATGGAAAACAGCAGTTGCAATCTGAAAGGGGAAATATTACTGAGCTACAAACTTAGGGCATACTTAATGAAGGGTCTGAGTTTACCTGGTGCAGAGATAGGCAATGGAAGTGAAGAGTGGTCCCAGCTAAGTATTTTTCAATATCAAAATGATGACAATCCTCTTTTGTTGAGAAGAAATTTGCCAAGGATAATTAAGGGCTGTTAGTAAGCCATATAAAGTTTCATTTCCACAGTTTTAAATGCTTTAGTTCATGTACTTTGAAATATATTCTGTGCTGCATTTTAAAGCATGTACTAAACAGAAGAGCAGTCAGTTATTTTTATCATAATAATTTCCTATGTACGATTAGGACTAATGAGTTAAAGATGTTATATTTGCAGATATAAGGATCTGTGTATTCACTGTGAATTGAAACTGCTCAACACAGCATCTTTCATTTACCTAACTCAAAATTGAAGTATGTCTTACACAATTCAAATAAATGTTAAGGAAGAAATCTAGTAAAATTAAAAAAAAATACAAACAGTAATAATAAAAAACACATTTAAATAGGAAAATAATCTAGTAAAAAAACAGAGTTCATTCATTTAAAATGTTCACTAAAACATAAGTAAAGGTAGATTTTTATTAAATACAGAATACAGAACAGTTTTATTAAAAATTACAACTTTTCTCCTTTTGAATTAAAATAAAGTCAATAATGTTCATTATTTATATTTCAGGCAATATGTGAAACATCTTCATATTACTTTGTTCTACAAGTAGGATTCAGAAATGTAAAAAGGACTCTAAGTTCAAAATATTATATAGTTTCACATATATAGGATTTTGCATGTATGACTAAAACATTCAGTCTGTGAAGAAAAAAAAATTTCTACTACTATATTTTGGGAAAAAGTATTTGAACCTTACTTTCCAATGCAATCATTCCTTCCACAATAAAAAACAAAACAAAACAAAACAAAACAAAACAAAACCACCAAAAAAACACCCCCATACTATTGCATGGATTTTCAAAGAGTTAATGTGGAATAGACAAGTTAAAATAGTTGACAACAGCCAAGCTTTGGGAAGGTTTATGGTGGTGTCTGGTTTTAGGCATTTATTGCAGTGGAAATAAACTCAACTTATACCTTTAGGGTGTCAGTTGCAATACATTTGGCCGGAATGTTCCTGGACACCAGATTAAATAAGAACTAGGTAAAGGTAAAAATAGACAGAGGAATGAGACTGAAGTTTGAAGGCTAGAGGCATAGAACATGACTGAAACACCACTCAATATTTGTTCAATATTTGTTTGATTGTTATGACAAATGAGATTAAAAGTGATGTTTTGCTGTCCAGTGACAGTGATAGGAGAAAAAAAATGTTTTAAAGGAAATATTTACTGTGGCAGTCAATAATCAGAAAAATTAGTCAAGCCCAGATTAGAAAAGGAGAAGAAAGCAGACAGATAGCATCACAGCAATTACTAATGCGCATCAGAAATTATTTTCCTGTGAATTTAATCATTGTCTGATTCAGTATTTTTTAATCAATAGTTCTTTTCTAATACAAAAATTCTCTCATATCATAGAACCTTACACAAACCACTATTATTCTATTTAATAGTTAAACAAGTAATTTCAGGAGAAGCATTTTAGGTATGTTTTCAGGCAAATATATGTTTTTGCACAACCTGACAACCAAAGATGATGACCTATTGGGGACCATAGCTCTCCTTTTGGTAAAAAATTTAACTTGCAAATGAACACAGCAAATGGGAAAACTCCCAGTTAAATTTCTTGCAGGAAGACTGCATCTCAGATTGTCTTGATGGCAGGAAGAAGAAAGATGCTACACTGTGGTTTCAGAACTAGCATCATAAACTCTGTCCATGGTACTTTGAAGGTGCCCCAACCAGAAATCATGTATTATAACACTAACCAAAAAGAATTTGTATGGGTCTATTCATCATTTGACTTCAAAGCCTTCCTAAGTACAATACCCAAACAACATGAAGTTGTTCTTGTGTGCACCTTTCTGTGACTGATGTTTAAATCTGTATGATAACAAACATGTTTTTCTAATGTTGGAGTTCAAATTAAGCAACATTATATTTAAGGGTAGTTTCAACACCTTTGTGCAGAGTAATGTTCTTTCCTAGAAGATGGCAAAATCTGGTCCTTTCTCAGTAAAAATAAGAGCTTGGACCACATATGGTAGCATTTTCATGTTCTGCAGAAAACTCCATCACAATGTCTTATCTTTGCCCTACTGAACCTGTAGTACTTGCATTAAACAGTGCTGTGTTTAGCCTGTTTAGGATGGTGGGGTTTTCTTTTTCTTTTTTTCTTTTTCTTTCTTCTTTTTCTTTTTCTTTTTCTTTCTTTTCTTTTTCTTTTTCTTTTTCTTTTTCTTTTTCTTCTTTTCTTTTTCTTTTCTTTTTTTTTTTTTTCTTTTTCTTTTTCTTTTTCTTTTTCTTTTTCTTTTTCTTTTCTTCTTTTTCTTTTTCTTTTGCTATTTCTTTTTCTTTCTTTTCTTTTTCTTTTTTTTTTCTTTTTCTTTATTTTCTTTTTCTTTTTATTTTCTTTTTTTCAAGTTATGAAAAATCCATCTATGGGGATTAATTACTACATTTTAATGTAATTTTTAAAAACACAGAAATTATATGTAAGATAATTTAAACCTCTTGTTTGGATGCACAGTAGAACCTATGCAAATTTAATTTTTCAGGCAGCAGGAGGGAAGAAAGTCACAAAATGGTGGAGTGGTAGCAAGACAATCTAGAGGCTCATCACTGAAAGATAAACTAGTTGACAATAGAAAAAATAATCAAACTAGATCTATAATCTTGTCTCTTACCCAAAACAATAACAATAACCAAAGTAAAAGTGACTGCCCTATTCTGTAGCAAGAGATTCACCATGGAAAGTGTTAGATGTTTTCTAAATGCATCTTGTTGATACTAGTTACTGAATACAATGTATCTAAAATCCTTTACACCACTTCCTTATTTAATTGATTGAATTAATTACACTGGAAGAAAAGAAAGCAGGAAATGTTTATTTTTTGTTTTGGCTTTCATATCCAAAAATAAAAGGAAAGAAATTAATAAAATATTACAGATTTCTTTGAGTTTGTCTGAATTTGACATTGTGTTATTAGAACTATTTGTCTAAAAAAAAAACCCAACAAAATGAACCTGCTGGCTTTGAGAGACCTTCATTTTTTGAAAACTGTTTGATACAGTTGATCAGAAGTTTTCCTCCAGCATGTTAGTTTTTCAAGAAACGGTTTACACATCTTCCTTTACACCACACTGACAGCACATAGTTGATTTAAAATGAAAGTGATTTACTGGCAGGTATGTAACTTAAAGGCCTGTGATTTACAAGGCAGCCCACAATAAGCCACTACTCAAGAAGCATGAAAACTCAGGATCAGCATCCATTACCCATAAGCTATTTTTCAAATTACATTTAAATATATCAGGAAACATGAGGATAATGAGAAAAATAGAATCCTTCACTTGTTTAGATAAAAAGCTTTGAATGTCTAAATAAATAATATTGATTATATTACAAATTCTGATTTTTTTCTGTTCCAGAAAAAAATTGGTAAAAGTAAAATAGATAGAAGCACTACAGGTCTGTGCTGATTTGGGGGTAGAGTTAATTTTCTTCTCAGAGGCTAGTATGGAGCGGTGTTTTGGATTTGTACTGAATACAGGGTTGAAAATACAGAGATGTTATTTGTTATTGTTGAGCAGGGCTCACACAGAAACAAGACCTTTTCTGCTTTTGTGCTGCCACACTGGCAAGGAAGTTAGGGATGCTTGGGAAATTGAGGAGACACAGCCAAGACAGTTAACCCTAAATGACCAATGGGATATGCATTCTTAGTATATAAAGCTGGAGATGGAAGAAGGAGGAAGGGAGGGATATTTGGACTGATGACATTCCCAAGTAACTGCTATTTGTGATGGGGCCCTGCTGTCCTGGAGATGTGTCCAGTGAATGCCTTGTCATGAAACACAAGTCACAGATATGTTAAAGTACTTGACATTGTTCTAATGATCAGGATGTCAGCCATATCTAAAGATGGAAGAGAATGGAGAAGTTGTTAAACTGTTGAATTAAATTAGATCAGTTCACAAAATCAGAAAACATTCCAGTATGGGATGGACAGCTTGCAAGGAGTTAACATGTTCTCAGCACTTCACAGTCTAAATCACTTTTAGAAAGTAATATCCATATGGTACCTTGAAGGAAGGCCTAAGCTGTAAACTTTAACTGCTGCCTGAGTTGGCAATCATTTCATAGAGACAAGACACTGCACAAGAAATTGCTCTATAAATAAGATCTCTTACAGAAGAATTAAAATGAAATTCATATTATTGGTATTCACTAGAAGCTATAAAAAACACAAGACAGCCAGGAAGTGGCACTTGTTTCAAAATACTGTCAGAAGCACTTGAAAGACACCCTCAAAGTCAGCTTGATCAATGATGATGGTGGTGTTGGTCAAGCTTTCAATGCAACTGTAATACATTTAGAAGTCTTGAGGAAATACATCTGGCAAAAAGAATTGGACAGGTATGAGATATTCCTGCTGCAAAGCTTTTCCTATCATTATTAATGCAGATATATGCCCGACCTTACTGAGCAAAATATCTCTAAATTCTTCCCTGTCTCCTCCCCAGCTCTGCTGGGATCTTCCCTGTCCTCATCTCCTTAATATAAAATCTCTAATGAGTGACCATCTTTTTGTGGTTTGAAGGAAGATCAGCAGTCTTGCTGTCTGAATGAGACTTATGATCACCACTGGCAAATCATATATTTTGCTAGCATGTCAAGAAAGAAACTGTTGTGTCATGGTTGCATTGGATCTCTGACTGCTGTGACTGGATGCAGATATTCTGTGGGCATTTACACAAGGCTGTCAGTACTGGGAAAATGTCACATGAAAGTCTGAAGGTTTGACCTGTAAATCTGATGGGGATGATGTCTGCAGGCAGGTGGAGGTGGGAAAGAAACAGATTGAAATGTGTATGTCACCTATTTGAACGAAGGCTTCTTTGTATTATAGAAGAGGTAGACAGAAAAGAAATCAAATTGCTGTACCCACTGTCAGAAGCTTCTTAAAGTACCCAAACCAGAAAGCAAGAAATGATATATCATTATCTGAACTGAATTGGATTACTAGAACCTTTCAATGAAAGTTATTATTTGTTCTTCTTTATAATTTAGTCTTTTTTTCATACACCACAAACCATGTGCAAAATATTCTGAACCACTACCGCATGTGGTACTTTGTGATGGGATATTCTGGAGGAAGCATGACATTGATGACAATATACTGAAAAGAAACTTGCAAATGTTTGAATTTTGTTTAAAATAAAACTTATTTCTAGTTGCTGCTATTTTGAAAATGATTTTCAGTCAGCTTCACACCTATGAAAAGTGACAAATTAATGTCACCAGGGCTATCAATGTGCTATTATTGCACACAACAGATATGTGCCTGTCAACTGCCATAGCTGTGAACTTTAACCACATTCCTTAGGGGTGATAAGATAGCATTCAAATTGCTGTCTGATAAAAGAAACAACAATTTTATTAGAAGCAATTTCTTTCTATTCTTCTATTTATTGATTTTGTCTCAGTTTGAGACGGTGGAAGGGCTATCTAACCACAGCTGGGACAAGAACTCGTTAGAGGAATGCAACAAGATTTATTAAAAATAAAAAGGTGAATGAAAAATGCATGTATAAAAATATGGTACCAGCCACGCCCCTCACACTCAAAAGCCACGCTTTCTACACACGTAAACTGCGTGCCCAACACACGATCCCAAGAACCCAAACACCCGGGACCCAGGTCCCACCCCAGCCACCAAACAACCCAAACCCTAAAATGAAACAGTTTTGAAATTGTAACAAAAAGGATTCAGGCAGTAAGCAGAGTGCCCAGTCTTCTGCCACAACCGTGTAGCCAGAGTCAGGAATCTGCAGCACTCCTCCACCATGGGAAGCGCGGAGTAGCCTGGGATGCAGGGAAAGTCCGGAAGCTCCCGGGACCCAGCAGGAGGATCAGGAGACAGACACAGCTGGGATGAGAAAGGCAGGCAGTCCCAAGGAGATGGCTGAAAGCCGGCATGCACGACCTTACTTCTCGACACAGCCCGCAGAAGAAAGACAGAGAGAGCCGAGCCCACCGGTCCGTTTAAAAGCTCTCAGCTCCCTGCTCTGTCCCATCCCATCTCTAGCCAATAGGGAGACAGCTCAGAGCTGTCTGCCCTGTGTGCCTTTCACTGGTTTACGTTACGAAACATGGCAATGCTCATACTGAGCCACGTGATTTGGGCTGCGATGGCGGGTGGCCGCCTGTTCATGTGCTGCTGTTACGCAAAAATGCACCCAGCTGCTCCAACATGCTCCCGGGCAGGCAGAAACAGATGCTGCATCCACTGCTGCCGCCACCGTGCCACAGCTGTTTCTTGCACCATGGCACCACGGGCCATGCCCACTGCCGTGGAATCTGCCTCTGCTGTGGCTGCCCACACTGGGGCCGCTGCTCCACTGCCACTGTCCTGGCTCTCCACCACTGCCGCAGTTGCTAGAATCAGCCACTGCAGCTTCCAGTGCAGTTCGCTGCCTGTGCTGCAGTCCCACAGGCTGTGCCCACCACAGCATGGCCCCACCTGTCCGTGAATTCACTCCATCAAAACAAAATGGAAAGGATTCAACACAGTTACATATCAAAGGTATTTTCTGGGCACTTGAACCATGACAGATTTCTAGAGAACAAAACAGCTAGTCAAAATAGCTCAAACAGTCTAAATAGATGTGCAAAAAATGATTCACTGTTTAATTAAATATTGTTTTGAATTTATGTTTTCAATATTTAAAAATGTACTGACTTTTATTTACTGATGACACTTCTTGCTGCTCTTTTTGGTGCTCCTTCCCTTTCAAGTGTTTCATTTGAACTCACAGAGTCATAAAATCATAGAATGGCTTGGATAGAAATGGACCTTGAGGATTCTCTAGTTCCAGCCGTCCTGCCAGGCTCCATAAGAGCTCTAAAATCCTGCACATAAACTTTTGTTCACAAAGAACATAAAGCATGGATTTAAGCATCGTATGTCTTCCCTGTTCTGCAGGTCCTGTTTCTGAATTTAGCAGATATAGCAAAAAGCAGTGAGTAGCCAACTAAATGTTAACACCTTATTCAATTATTAATTGCCTTGGATAGAATTTAAACATATCTTTTAAAATTTTGTTAAATTAGGACCTGAAAAATTCTGTCTTACTATTTAGGTTGTTTGTAAAAGCATCAATTAAGGTTAATTTCAGCAATGTAGTCCCTGAAAACTGCTGAATAATTCACACACTTGAAAAATGCCAGACAGACAGAGCAGCAATAATTTTCCATTTTGTTTCCCCTGTAGCCTGATTCTGCACTCTCACATAGATTACAAGGAATGTGCTTACTGTTGTGCATTAAACAGACTCGAATCAATAGACTGGATTTGAACTGACAGCTATGCCATATATTTTTCCACTACATGGGGCTGATTTTAACAGATACACATATAAGAAAAGAAAACTAAAACATTGGAACTTTGCAATTTTATGCACAGTTGAAACACAAATAATTATTATTTACTTTAGGCTTTCCAATGTTGTAATGAAATATGTTATTCTGCAAATATATTTCCCTCACATTAGGAAGAGATTGTATCTAAGACTCAAACAAATAACGTAATGATTCAGGGCAAAATCAGTGATTTATAGTGCAAGAATCAAGCTCATTCATATTCTGAACATTCTTATAAAAGCATTTAATTTCTTGAGAAAAAAACTTTGACATGAAAAACAGAATACTTAGGTTCCAGTACAGATCTCATCATCATGCTTCATTACTTTAAGACTGGTAAGTACTGTATGAAGTTTTCAAAGTTGGTTTATTTTGCACATTAGTCACAACCATGCTCTTTTTAATATGACAATTAAATAGTCCATTAGTCATTTTATAGGGTACTTATTCACCAGCCAAGAGGAAATTGTTATTCTGCTCTGAGATGAGCTGTGTAATTCCTGACAGATAAAATCAGAAACCTTTTTCAGAACTGTGCACATATCCAGATGCCCACCTTCAATTAATTCCAGCAGCAAGGTTTATTACCCTGTCCTTATAGAGTGCTTAAGTACCTACATAGTAAAGTTCCTTTCTGCTCTGTAGCAAATTAGTTGCTGAATCACAGAACTTGCCTCTCAGGAAAGGCAGTACAAAACCTAAGGTCAATTAAGTTTAGTTTTGGCATAGCTTACAGATTCACCTTGAGATCACCTAAAATGACACCAATTCACAAAACCAATTCTGATCTCTTTAAAGTGTGATTTGAAAGATGCCTGACATCCTTGTAGAGAGGTATAATATTCAAGGTCCTCAAATTTATGTAATTTTTGGCCAAGTCAAGCCCGGCTGTCTGTTTGCAAGGTCACAGCTAGCAGATCTCTCCAACTTTAAGCAACCAACTCTTCTGGGTCTTATGAGGAAAGACTGGGAACTGGGCCTATTTAGAGAAGAGAAGAAAAGACTGAGAGGGGATCTCATAAACACATACAAATATCTCAAAGACAAGTGCCAAGAAAATTGTGCCAGGCTCTTTATAGTGGTGCTCAGGATGAGGATGAGGATTCTCAGGATGAGGAGCAATGGCTATAAACTAAAACACAAGAAGTTTCACCACAACATGAAGGAAGAACTTTACATTAAGGGTGGCAGAGCACTGGAAAAGGCTTCTCAGGAAATTCGTGAACTCCTCCTCTCTGGACATATTCAACATCTATCTGGATAAGTTCCTGTGTAACCTGCTGTAGGTGACCTAACCACGGCAGCAGGATTGGACTAGATCTCCAGAGGTCCCTTCCAACCCTTACTATTCTGTGATTCCTTATAAAATATCTGTTCATACAGGTAGACTACATGTTCCAGCCTGATACTCAGCACACAATAGCAAGAGCAGTGCCTCCTATAGCTACCTCTTTCGCATGGAAAAACAGTACCTTACCCAATGATATTACAGCAACTTCAGACACATGTATTAAGGTTTTCAGTTGTGACTGCAATACATCAGTTTAAACAGTGCTGATCTGAGAGGAAAGAAAAGGGGAAAAATAAGGGCATTTCCATGGAAAAAAATGTACTAACTTACCTAGTTTATGAACACAAAAACTTTACAGATAAAAAGTTTTCCGCTAGCTTGCATTTTACATAATGTAATAAGACCAGATAAAATAATCCCTTGTGGTGGGTTGATCTTGTCTGGCTGTCAGACGCACACCCATCCGCTCTTTCATTCCCAATTCTCAACAAGACAGAGGAAGAAAACAAGATGGTAAAGCTCATGGGTCATGATAAAGAGAAGGGCACTTATCAATTACTATCATGGGCAAAACAGACTTAACATAGGGAAAATTAATTAGATCTATTACCAAAAAAAATAGAGTAGCATGATGAAAAAAGAATGACAAAAATTAAAGCACTTTCCTCTCCATATCCCTTTTTTTTTCACAGGTTCAGCTTCACTCATCCACCCCTGATTCCTCTACCTATGTCCCCTGAGAGAGTGGGAGCAGAAGGATGGAGAAATGGTGGGTTGCAGTCAGCATATAACAGCTCCTCCCTGCCGCTCCCTCCTCCTCACAGTTTTCCCTGCTCCAACCTGGAACCTTCCCACAGGACTCAGGAACACACTTGCCTCACCAACGTCTCTGCCAAGATCGGGGTCTCTCCTCCTCTTCTATCCTCCTCCTGTTCTGCCTTCAGGGCTCTCAAGGCTGTTTCTCACTCAGTTCCCCTCACTCAGCCCTGG
>VYZS01047630.1:0-22708 GCA_013400695.1 Neodrepanis coruscans
TCTTTGTGCTTATAAATGATTTGTAAAGTTGCTGTTGCAGGCAATTGAACCATATTTTTTGAGATGATTTGTAGCAGGATTTTTTCCACTTTTATGTGCTGTTTTTTAGTGAACTGGCTTAGATGGCATTGAAAGTGTTGCTTGTTTATCTAAGATATAGAGGTGCAGTTGTGATTGAAGTATCACAGCCATGAAGCAGAAAATACTATTTACTGCATTAATTTTACACAAATGCAAAGCATATATTTTACTTCTGCCTGACACTTGTACAGACTTGAGTTCTATCGGCCTGTGTTTAGTTTAATATTCATTTGGGTTTGGAGATTTGTTCTTATCTCCTGCTTTTAAAAGAAAAGGGGGGAAAAAAATTAAGGGGGAAGTGCTGAGGAAGCTTTATTTTCTGCTTAACGGAATTAAGATGGGGTGTGCAGGGTGATTTTTGCTTATATTTCCATCTGTATATATGGATCAGAGCACTCAATGTGACAGATGTGTGAAAATTCAATCTCTCGGGTTTTTTCCCCCAGTGAATTTCTAGGCTTTTCAAGTCTCAGAGAAGCGTTTTTAGCGCACGTATCTGTTTCCAGGCGCTAACCTGCAGCACAAGGAGAGCTCAGGGACAATTAATTAAAAAATTAATGAAAGGGGTGGGGAAACTCGGGGCCCCGCCCCTTTCAGAGACTCCGCCCCTCACAGGCCCCGCCCCTCGCCCGGCGGTGCCGGCGGGCGGAGCCAAGATGGCGGCGCGGTGGTTGCTGCGGACCCTGCGCGGGCTCTGCGGGGCCGCGCTGTTCCTGTCGCAGCTCTCCGTCCTCTCCGGCCGCGGTGAGCGCGACCGCCGGGCCCATGCGGGGCCGCTGGGGTGGGAGAAGGGGCGGGGGAGCCGGCTCGGGCCTCGGGCGGGGGCCGCTGTCCCGGGCGGCGGCGGCTGAGCGCGTCCCGCCGGGTCTGGGTGCGGAGGTGGCGGTGAGTGCCCGTGCCCTGCCCGCGGCGGGTGAGGACTTGTGTTTTCATATCAGTCTCCTGGAATTAAACTGTTTCTGAAGGTTAATTTTATTCTAGAAACATCACTTTCTCCATGTTTTTTTCCTCTAGCGGGATCTTTGATGACAACAAAGCTTTCACAGCCACAGTCTACACTGGCAAAAAGCTTGACTTCAACGAGTACAAATGCTCCCTATTTCAAAGCAGTGGGTATGGTATTCTGTTGTTTCTTCGGTTTGTAGTCTGTGGACCCTTCTCCTCAGTGTCTTGAGTCCAAAAGTTCTTGAATTATGTGCTAGAAACTCATGCATGCTTTCACAGTGGTAAGAGGCACTGTAATATAGCACATAATGAATTACTCTTCAGGAACCATAACAATTAGTTTTGGTTATCTAATTAAACAGTCGGCCCATATAAGAACTAGAAATGGCCAGGTGAACTGCCATTGTAGTTGATGTGGTTTATGCCCTGTCAGGATGGTGGAAGTTCTTGAAAGACTCCAGCATCCTGCAAGAACTTGGTCTTGTTCCCTGTCACCATCAGCAGAGCTTTGTGGCTCCCTGAGGGTCTGTCAGAACTGCCATCAAGGGCAGCATCTCAGTCAATGTGAGGGGTGGTTCTGTACACGAACAAACAGCAAATGGCTGAGTGAGCTGTAACCCTAATTAGAGCTCAGCTAAAAGTAGGTTACCCGTGTCACCCTGCTGCTGTACCTAAAGTGATTACTTGGGAGGAGTGCTGCCTGAGGTGGCACTAATCCACATAAGCCGTGTTCTGGTGCTGTGCTGAAGTGTTGCCATGGTGTCCTCTGTGCAGCTTCAGTGGGAGAGCCCTTGGTGGGTGCCCTGGCTGGGAATGCTGCAGTGTGTAGTGAGGACAGCTCTTTGTCCTGTGTTCATGTTTGTATGTGTTAAAAAAGTTATTAAAAGTTATTAAAAAAGTATGTGTTAAAAAAGTGTATATGTATTTCAGACTGTTTGCCTTTTTTAATTTGCTTTCTTACTTCCCTTATTGCCCCTTTCAGAAAGCACAGAAATCCCACCTTACGTGATTAAATGTCCCAGCAATGGGCTTTGCAGTAGGTTGCCAGCAGACTGCATGACATGTAACACAAACTACTCCTGTATATATGGGAAACCGGCCACTTTTGATTGCAAGGTCAAGCCACACGTTCATTGTGTTGTAAGTAACCTGTTATTTTTAATCTCAAATTTAAGTAATTAAATTGTGGCATCTTGTCTTAATATTCAGAATATTGATTCCCAGCTTCTGCTGTGGGCAGGTTTGCAGTTCTGTGATAAGTTTGATCATCACTGTAGGCTGTTCATTTCTTGCATTGGATCTTTTCATTACCTGGCCTTGCTATTGAGTTAAACAAGTCCAACCATTTTGAGAGTGGGGAGGCTAAATACCTGTCAGAGCTACAAACTGACTTTACAGGTGAGACTGAATGAATCCTCCTTTTGGCAGTAGCCTTAGATTGGAGGAATCAGGAATGTTTATCTTGACTTTAACTCTTTGTTGGTTTTCTAATGTTGGTTTTTCTGATACACTTGACTACACAAGAGGTAGCAGAGTAATTTTGCACAAAATGCCTACCCATGAAACGTACTTTAATACTGCACCCTGATTTTGTTAACACTGTTGAAGTAATAATGCTGTCCTTCTACAGGATGAGAATAACCTGGAGCAGGAGAACTTCACAATAAACATGACATGCCAGTTTTGTTGGCAGCTTGCCACAAGTGACTATGTCTGTACCAACTCCACCAACTGCATGACAGTTTCCTGCCCACGACAGCGATACAATGCCACCTGTACAGTCCGGGATCACATTCATTGTCTGGGTAAGGTGGGCTAAGCCAGGTGCTGTAAAGCAGCTTTTTTTCTAAAGCATTTCTTTACAGATTTTGTTCCATCCAACTAGTTTAATTTTCCCCCTGTTTGTTCAGTGACTTTTCTGATGAGGGACTAAGTGATGGAACAGAGATCTGGAGGGTATATATGAGCTTTGGTGTTGACAGTTGTTCTCTCCGTTGTGTCAAGCCTTTTAGACTCATGTTGGATAAATATAGTATCTTCTTGCCTGTTATTTTCTTACTCACTAGATGGTATTTGTTACATTAAGGTTTTAATGTTTTCCAATGTTTAGGTAACCGTGTCTTTCCTAAGATGCTCTATTGCAACTGGACTGGAGGTTATAAGTGGTCTACTGCCTTGGCACTAAGGTACACAAGAACTTAGATAAGACCAAGCTAAAATAGAATAGTTGTTTATAAAAGTCTTCAGTTTGTGTGGGTTTTTTAACAGTGTACTGAATAACCAATATTTCAAACAGTTTGGCTTGGAATGTGAGGGCATAGGGTGCCTGAAGGTTTCACATGCAACAGCACTGTCTGTCCTGTGCAAACAGAGCTGGAGAGAAAACAGCTGCCCTACTTCTGCATTGAATGTACTTCCTTCAGAGTAAATGCCTGTGGTTCTTAGGATTCACAGCGTGATCCATTTTCTGAGTAGAGAGGACATGTTGGCTTTTATTCTGTGTGGTGATATCTGCAGATTTGTAAGTTTTTTCCCCACCATTCTTATATGCTTTTAAACAATTAGGACTAAAAATGGCCCAGATGCATCTGTTTCTGAATTTAATAGATGTCCCTGAGCTGGCTGTAGTTTATATACATTTGTTACAGCTTTCTTCCTGGCTGTAACAGCTAGAAATGCCTCCAGACCAAGTTTCTTGTATTTCCTATTATTAGGGAAGCAGTACTAGAACAAACAATTGAGGCTATTTTGGGGATAAGCCATTAGAACACCACAATAGCAGTTTGAAAGTAACTGAAGTTCTTTTGGTGGTGAGACCTGTTTCATTACATGTTAATATTTCAGAAGTGGTTAATATAAATTAGGTAGGGGCACTGTTGCCAAAGATACAATAAGGCTGTGATTAAGGAAGTGATCTAACATGCTTCCCTTCAGAGCAAGAGTTGTCTCTCTGCCACCAGCTGGAGGATCTGACTCCTGTGTGGGACTGAATGCAGCATTTGGGGCTCTTCTATAGCTTGTTGCTATTGCTAGCTTAGAAGTGTCAAGATACATTTATACATTTGAAAGTTTTGGTTTCTTGCTTGTCAAGAATGAAAACCTGAAGTCTCTGCATAGTCTTAATTAGCTAAGAAATAATTATTTTACCAAGAGCTTTTATTATAAAATAACTCTGTTCTTTTTCTACAAAAATGTGTAGTTTCTTGAATGATGTAGAGCAAAACAATCATTGACTTGTAGGTATGCCAGTGTGTATGGATGCCTAAGTTGGACTCCTCTAAAAATAATAACAATAAGTCTTATTTTTCTTCCTGCAGCATCACCCTTGGTGGATTTGGTGCCGATCGATTCTATTTGGGCCAGTGGAGGGAAGGTCTGGGCAAACTCTTCAGCTTTGGTGGGCTTGGAATATGGACACTGATTGATGTGCTGCTCATAGGTGTGGGCTATGTGGGACCTGCAGATGGTTCTCTTTATATTTAAATGTGGGTGCAATGTGTTTCAGAGAGGAGTCATTGCCTAGAAAGGGCTCAAAATAAAAAAAAACAATGTGGAGATTTGAGCCTTTGAGGTAGAATAAAGAACAACTGTTTGTTCTATGTGCATAGCTTTTAATGTACAGTATCTGTACTTGGTTTGCCTTTAACTAAGGTGAAATAAAAGAGTGGATCACTGAGTAAATTGAAATTAATTTCATTTCTTCTATGGACATGCTCTTTTTCTATGAAAAAAGTTGAACAGCTAACCAGACTCTGCAGTGTGCTTAAACTTGGATGATCTGCCAGGCACCAAAAGGGAGGCAAACCAACTTGAATGTTGAATTGTTTACTTTGTATTTCTATGCTTGAATGTAGCTTTAAAGCTACCTTCCCTAAATATGGCAACGACTTTTTTGAAATATCTTTGTGGGAGGATAGTTACACTGGCTTTATGGAGATCACCATGTTTTATGATGTAAATTACATTCATCTCTTGTTTCGGGACATAGCAAGAGCTGACATCTGCTTAGGGACCTCATTTTAAAGGGTCGAGGTTTTAGAATTAGATTGCAGTAACACAAAAAGCTAAATATGAAGTAACTGAAACTCTTTTTGATTGTTCCAGAATGTCTTTGTTTTGGTTGGGTTTGACCTGCAGATCAATGAAAGTCACAATTCCTATTCTTGTGCTAGCAAGCTTTTGCCAAATTGCACTGCCAGACCTTTTTTGAAGTAATGGATGAGTTTATCCCCTTAGTACGTTGCGACACGATAATGTAGTGGATTAGTGCCATTGCAGGACGGGAGCTAATTCCGTGTATGTGCAGTAAATACCCGGCGCTCTCTTCCCGCCCCTGGCGCGGCGCTGGAGCTCCAACTGCGTCCTGAAGCTTTCACGGCATTAAATACGAACAGTGTTTGTCGTGACCTCGCCTCGCTCCTGCTGCACCGGCGTCCGGCGAGAGAGAGAGGGAGTGAGACGGGGAGGGCGCCGGGGAGCGCGGGTCCCGCCTCCTGTCGGGGAACTCCAGCCTGCGGGTCCCGGCTTCTGCCGAGGGTGCCGGGGAGCTCCGGCCTGCGGGTCCCGGCTCCTGCCGGGGATATCGGGGTAAGCTCCGGCCTCTTAAGTCCCGGCTCCTACCGAGGGTGCCGGGCAACTCCAGCCCGCGGGTCCCAGCTCCTGCCGGGGGCGGTGCCGGTGCCGGGGCGGTGCCGCTATGCTGACCCCGCGTGTCCCGCCCTCCCCGGCAGAGGCGCGGCCATGGCGGCAGAGCGGCAGCGGGACCGGGAGTGGGAGCTGAGCTTCTACCGGCGGCTGCCCAAAGCGGTGAGCGGCGGGGGCAGCTGGGTCCGGATCCTCCCTGCAGCCGCCCCGGGGCCGGGCGGGAGCGGGGCCGGGGCTAGCAGCGCACCCTCAGTGCAGGCGGGCGGACACGGANTGTACAGGGGGTCTACAGGGTAGGTGACAGAGCAGATATACTTGGAAGGAGGGTAGAGGGCACTAGGGACCTGTTCCATATGTCAGGAGCCAGGAGACAAGGCACAGCAAAGCTGAATTGAGGAATGGAGCTGAGGATCTTGGGTTTGGAGCCCAAAGTCTGATTGTCAAAAAGAAGTTGGGCAGAAAGAGGCCTCTCACAAAGGAGTGCAGTTACTGCAGCTGATACTCATGGCAACGTCTTGCTGCACTTCCGGTGTGAGTTGAAACTTCAAAATATGTACAGAATAAGAATATGAAAGAAAGGTGGGTGATTATAGACATGTCGCTATTTTGGAATGAACACATACACTTAACTTGCAGTGGATGGGGAGAGTTCTTGAATCCTTATTGTACTTTTAATACTGAGGCAGCTGTTGGCTTCCTCCTCACCTTGGACCACATCACTCCAATTGGCTGGAGAGCTCCTTCCTGAGCCAGCTCTGCTGCCAGGAGAGCAGCGCCAACAGCAGCCACTGAGTGAGAGGAAACAAATAGGGCAGTCTTGGTAGAAGTGCTTGCAAAAACATGAGGAAATGATTATTAGCCAATCACAGAGATAATTGTTTTATTTTCTAACTCAGAGTGAAACATTGGTGTTCTTGGTGGTACAAGAACAGCGGTACTAGCAAGATGCAGAAGCCATCCTTTTCACAAGTCCATAGGATTTTTTTTTCTATAGGAACTGCATGCTCACTTGAATGGCTGTATCAGTTCTGCCACTATGAAGAAACTCATGGCCCAGAAGCCAAACCTTCAGATCCAGAATGGAATGACTGTGATTGACAAAGGGAAGAAAAGAACCTTAGATGAGTGAGTGTTCCTGTGTGAGAAAATGTGGACAGTTACCGAGGGTTTTTTAATTAAGGTCAAAACAGAGAAATGTGTGGCCTTTATACACTGACTGCAGTCAGTGTATAAATACATTTATACAGTGTAAAATATATCAGTGTAAAAATACATTTTTAAGTTTTACAGTATAATCTGATGGAATTCTTTGATACTTGTATCTACAGAATAACTTCTTAGTTATTCTTGCAAACTTCCTGCAAACTAAAAGAAAATCTCATGTTGATTAGTTCCTTCTTTAAAGAATTGAACTTTTTTACTTATAGCATATGCTTTTCAGAGAAAATTGACTTGCATGGTGTCCTTTTTTGGAAACTTGATGTTTTCCTTTGTGCTTCAGAAATAATTATTAAGTAACTCCTTCTGTTGCAAATGCATTCTTAGCACCTAAAATCAGAAATTTCTGCTCAGGTGGTCTTTGTATTACAAGCTGGTTAATTGACTCTAGTGAGTGTTTTCAATACTCATTCAGTGTTTGTTCAATTAATTTTTTAACTTTTTATTTTAGATGTTTTCAGATGTTTCAGATCATCTATCAAGTTACTACTAGGACTGAAGATATTTTACTGGTAAGTTGATTAAAGGTTCACTTAAGCAAGCAATAAACACAGTCATAATCAGTTGGATTAAGAGCATTGGGTTCCAAGTAACAGCATCAACAATTATCCCTTATCTAGATATCAGAATAATTATTGTAAAACACTTTAATTTAGCAACACAGGATTTCATGTAGCTTTTGCACTACATTTTTGTGAAAGCAGTGTACTTCTAATGTGATGATTACAAGTGCTCAGGTGTTTGGACTGATAATGCCTTAAAAATATCACATCTATTCCTCATTACCAATTTTGCTGTAGTCTCCTGGGGTTTTTTTGGTTCATTATGCACCAAATGACAAAACAGAGCTGCCCTTTGTTCACCTCAGGTCACAAAGCTGTCAAGGAGAAGTGCTGTGACCAAAGTAGGGAGCCTGCAGTGGTGTGGTGTCCTCTGCTTTCCTCCTGTGAAGTGTTTCACAAAAAATAATAACTGGGTTTTATAGGTGTAAAGGAAACTATAACTAATTATAAGCATTACTGTTGTGATGTTGACTACACTGTTCCTTAATCAGATAACTAAAGATGTCATTAAAGAATTTGCTGATGATGGTGTCAAGTATCTGGAATTAAGAAGCACTCCAAGAGAAGAAAAGTCCACAGGTACTGTCTGTTCTGGTTTTCAATTTGTAAGTTTGATGTCCTATAAAACTTAGTTAAGATTATGTTAATAACAAGTAAAGTAAAATTTAGTTGGCTCAATGAAAGTATACTTCAAATATGAAAGCAAGGATTGAACTATGTAAAAGCATGTCACTATACTATTAGATTATTTTTTTATAACTCTACTACCTAAGAGTTTGGATTATTTGCTTGATTATGACATCTGAGTCTGCTAATATTTTAATAGCTGATATATTTTGGTTTTATTACTTCATTTTTACTTTTAGATGTGACTTAATAGAAACACATAAGAGAAGTCCTATTGTGACTCTTTGGTTCACACTAAGTTGTTTTTATTTCTCCAGATGCCTGGGAGAAGATTTAGGTCAAATGTATACTTCATAGTAAAGCTATATTTACAGATAGAGTTGTATGGATTAGAAGACTATGGACTAAAATAAAAGGTGCAAAATGAAACTTAGGAGGCTAGAGAGCTGAGTCTGCACTACAGCAAAACTAATTAAAATATGTTTGTTCCAAATCTCTGCATGTGTTTGTAGGTATGACCAAAAGGATGTATGTTGAAACTGTACTTGAGGGTATAAAGCAGTGCCAAGAAGAAGGCTTGGATATAGATGTAAGGTAAATAAAGCATGTGAAGTACCTCTGTTTCAAGGTTCAGTGTAGTCTCATGCTCACTCAGGTTTGCAGTGAGGTTTATAAGCCATCAGTATAGGAAGAAAAATTATTTTTCAACTAGATTACATGAAATGAAAACAGATCATTCATATTGAAACATGAATTTTTATCTTTTTACTTCTGGAGAAGGAAACTGGGTAAAACTTGTCAGCTTTAAGACTTTAAATTCATTCTCTGAAACATTTTCAGCAAAAGTAGTGTTTTTCCTTGAAAAAACACTACACTTTCCTTAAAGTCTCCATTTTCACAGCCTGGATTCACTGCAAAGATTTTAATTGATTAGCAGTACAAACAGCCTGCTGTAAAGGAGAGCTGGTCCTGAAGAGCAGACAAGCTTCAGGAGATGCAGTGGTTGCTTGGAGTATGTCTGCTTGTTTTCTACAATCTCAGTAGCAACCCTGACTCGATTTACTTGTGGAAGCTGAAGAATTCTCATCCTTCGTGTGTGCTATGGCATGTCATGGGCCAACTGTTTGTGTCCCTCTGCACTTTGGTACCTTCATTCCTTGAGCAGTTTCCCATGCAAATACTTTTTGTACTCAGCCATGGAGGTTATGAAGTGCCATTTTTGTTGGTATCACATCTGTTGAGCTCCTGATATTACAGCTTGTGTGAATTTAATACCTGCCTTTCTCTCCTAGGTTGTTAATAGCAATAAACAGAAGAGATGGCCCAGCAGTTGCTAAGCAGACTGTTAAACTTGCTGAAGAGTTCCTGCTTTCCAGTGATGGGGTTGTAGTAGGGCTTGACCTCAGTGGTGATCCCACAGTAAGTTTTTGGTTTATTTTGATCTGTTCTTGAAGATAAATGTGTCCTGTTGTGTAGCAGCAAGCAGTTCAATGCTTTTTCTTACAAGTTTTTATCCAATGTTTGTTGCTAGTTGGAATGGTTTGCTTGTAGTCTTGCTACCAGGTTAATTTCTGTTGCTGATAAGGGGCACATACTCTAACAAAGAATCAGTAGAATAACATGTGACTCTGAGAAAAGAGTCACTAAAAAGCAGTATTTCTCTGGGAAATGTCTGTAACTGAGTTGTCCTGGTCAGACTGAGTGAGTTGAAGCAAGTTGACACTAGGTTGGATTTTGTTTACCTACACCAAATGCTTATTGCATAGTGAGAAAGCAAAAATGTTCAAGGACAGCTGTTGAAATTGAATAGTTCCAGGTGGTAGTTGTATAAAAAGTATTAAAATCAACATAATTGGCTTGTCAGCCCCATTGGTCTGAACTGTGCCCCTGTGGCAGAAGGTTGTTACTTGCTGCATTCCAAACTGAAGTAATGGGAAAAGAGAAACATTCAGTGTAACTGTATTTGAATTGAGTGTTTTGACATTGCTAGACTTCTTAATTATAGTAATGGCAGGGTTTTGTCAAATAAGCTGTAGAATGCTGATGTGTTTCTGTCTTCCAGGCAGGACATGGTCAAGATTTTCTGGAACCTCTTTCAGAAGCGAAAAAAGCAGGTCTAAAGCTGGCATTGCATCTTGCAGAGGTAAAAGTTGTCTTTATTTTGGTGCCTCTCTGTAATTCCTATTTTAGGAAAGTTTGGATGAAACCAAAATTACCTTCTGTGTATTTTGAACTTCTTGGGCCAAAGTATTACTGGTTTGGGGCATTGGACAAGAGAGAGGGGAACAAGGAGAAATCTTCAACAGTCTGTTGTGAATCAGAGCAACCAAATTATTGCTCCCTGTACTATATCTTTTGGGGGTTTAAGTATGAAGTTGAAATTAGTAACATTCTGAGAGACCCACTTTTTTCTTCCTAGTGTTCTATTGGAAGTCATGTTTAGTGAAATCTGCACAGTGTCAGGAGCAGTGAGCTCTGTTCTCTCTGCTGGTATCAGTACCAAGTTGGGCTTTGCCATAGGATCTGCTCAAGTGGTGGCTGGAGTTTACCCTGACAAGTCTGATAAATACTGAAGATAGTTTTACTTCTTCAGGAAATTAAGCAGGACATAGGATGTCACAGGCCTATTTATACTTGTTCCTGTTTCATTAATACTTTCTTCTGGATAAAACTGCTGTGAAAATAGAACATGAAGTTCATTGTAATTATTTAAGGGGCTGTTTTATGCTGCCTTGACAGAATATAAAATATATCCTCTCTAGATTCCAAATCAAGATGAGGAGACCAAAATTCTCCTGGGTCTGCCTCCTGACAGAATTGGACATGGAACATTTCTCAGGTCCTCAGCAGCAGGTTCAGAAGAGTTGGTGTCAATTGTTCAACAGAATCATATACCTATTGGTAAGGAAAAAATATCTACAGTGACTTGTCTCAATTTCAGAATGACAAATGTACTGCTGATCTAGTGACTCTGATTTGTCTTTGACCTGCAGTGACTTAGACAAATGTTGCAGTGAGAATTGCCCCAAAAGGT
This sequence comes from Neodrepanis coruscans, assembly GCA_013400695.1. Classification (NCBI taxonomy): domain Eukaryota; kingdom Metazoa; phylum Chordata; class Aves; order Passeriformes; family Philepittidae; genus Neodrepanis; species Neodrepanis coruscans. Next base: position 11,113 of record VYZS01047630.1, read on the forward strand.
GCACTTGTAATGCTTTTGGGGTTTTTGCCATTTTTGTGGCAGCAGATAACAGTTGATGTCTCAGTTGGAAACAAAACTAAATCATAACTTACAGTTACTGTGAAAGGCTGTGTGGTGATTCTGTATTTGGTTTGCAAGCTCCCTAAATTTTATACCCCCAAAAAATGCATTATCAAACTTTCCTCAGAAGAAATTACCGAAGAAGCATAGAAAATCTAGGAAACAATAATAGCTGGTTTTAATTTTCATTTTTTCATTTTCATTAATTTTCAGAAATAAGTCAATTAGCGTGTCAGAAAGATGTCTCTTGTTTTGCTATATATCCTTATTTCTTTTTTTTCCCCTTTAGAACTTTGCATGACCTCAAACATAAAGTCTCAAACGGTGCCTTCCTATGACAAACACCATTTTGGATACTGGTACAGCATGGGCCATCCTGCAGTTCTTTGTGTAAGTGTTTGGGTTTTAGGCAGAGTGTGTTTGTTTTTGTATTTAGGCACAGCCAAACTCATGTGAAGTTGGAGAAGCATCTATCCTTTTATGGATCAGAGCAGACTTAAAATCTCTGACCTAGTAGCAGATCATTTACTTTTAGGAAATCAGAATGTTCTATTTGAGAAATTCTTGTAATACCAGTGGGAACTGATAGTATTTCTCTTGGATCTGTTGTAAAGGCAAGCCTTTTATCTGTGTGGATAAGGTGTTCAGCTGTACATGCATTGAAGTTCACAGCTGTTTCAAACACCTGGGCCCAGTGCTTGCACCTCCATTTGTGCTTACCTGGGGATTCACTGTGCTCTTGCCTTCACCTCACAACTCATTAAGGTTCTTGAACACTGAGGTGCCAAGTACTTGTGCTGCCATGGGCAGGATTTTACTCTCACCCAATTAGTTTAATCCCCATAATCTGCAGCACTGTCCAAGTACATGTTTATATACATATATACACACACATATATAATATATGTGCTTGTTATTCAAATAAGCCTAAATCCTTTGTTGTCTAAAATAAAGGAATGAGAGTTTCTTCCCTGAAGATGCAGAAGTTCCAAGATCTGAGGAAAAAGAAAAGATGAAAAAGGAAACCTACACATACTGGCATAGCTTGAAAATATGCTGCATTTGATAGCCATCCTTCTAGCAATTTTAGTAGGAAATCCTACTTTCTGGATAAATTGTGCCATGATTTCCAGTTTTCTTACATGTTTAAATAATTTACTCATTTTGAGTGAAAGTAGGATAAATAAAGAATGAAATAATTATGCACAGATAAAAGAAGAGTGGAATAAAATGTGAGACAGCAAGATAAAACTGGTTCATATGTATAGAAAAAAGCTTTTTTCATGTAGAGAAACTAATTTAAACTTTTCTTTCCATTTAACTCCAGACTGATGATAAAGGTGTCTTTGCAACTCATCTGTCTCAAGAATATGAGCTGGTTGCAAAAACATTCAATCTGACTCGATCACAGATGTGGGATCTTTCCTATGAATCAATCAACTATATTTTTGCTTCAAGTGCAGTAAAATCCAAGCTAAGGGAACAGTGGTGTAAACTGAAGCCAACTCTGTTTGATTAATTAAACTGTTGTTCTGAACAGCTCGTGTGTATTAGCTGAGTTAATCAGCATTAATTGTGTTAACTGAATTAATAAGTCCCTGGGTTCTTTTCAGACTTCAGGTTTATAAACCCCGCCACAAACTGCTTGTGCAAAATGAAGATAATGAGAATGCATCCTTTGTTGGTAGGGAAGCAAATATTCTTTTGGGGTTGGGCAGGGCTTTCAACCAGTGACTAAAATTCCAAACGTGTTGTCATGTTGTTGCTCTCCAACTGATACGACACTTTTAAAAAATACTTAGTTAAAATATGTCATTGTAAGGTAAACATCTGAGAGCTGGAACAAAATGAAGGCAGAGCTGTTGGTGTTTAAAGTGTCTCTGTTGGCAGCATTCCCCCAAGCAGTTTTGATGTGTGCTGTGTATATTTGGGGTTTGATTGTCTTCAGGTTTTGAGCAGTTGATTGAATGTGATGACAGAAACAAACTCAGGGAGAAGGAAATATCTGTCCCAAAGGAATTAAATATTGCATCTGTTTTTATTGCTGTACAATTATGACTGAAGGTGCTGTGGATTGTGTGACACATGAGGGTCCCTGCTGGTGCTCTCAACACTGGTGGCGTTTGGGCAGCTGAGAATCCTGAACACCTTCGGTGACTGAGCTACTTGGCAAAGTGGTCTCATTCTTAAAAGTGCTTTTTAGAAGTGTTGTTTGTTTCTGTAAAAAAAAAAGCAATAAAAACAGCTTCAACCTCACTATGTTTTGGAAGCCACCACTGCCAGGTGTGCACATGTGTGTTTGAGCTCTACAGAAGAGAAGCAGGATTCCCTGGGGGTGAGTCCTCAGGGCACACGAGCTGCCTGCCAGCCACAAAACACCTTCTGTCCTGGCAGCAGCCACAGGCATCACTCAGCCCCCTCCATGCACATGTGTGTATTTTGGTTCTGAGAGCTCAAAATGTCTATGAACAAGCACATGCAGCAATATGCACTGGGCATTGCTGGCTAGTGCAGTATCTGGGGAGAAGGTATTTCCTGTCTATAATACTCCTACATTGATTAATTAAACAAGTAAAAGTTCTGGGCTCTCTGAGGAATACTGAATGTATATCCAGTGGTACCAAAGCTGCTCATAATACAGAAAGCATGAAGTGGTTGTCCTGGCTCCAAAGGGGCAATAAGGTTGGGAAGGAGGGTAGCAAAGCAGTTGGTATGTCTTGTGTGGCTGCCTGAGGTTTGCACAGACCATTTTCCAAGCAGAAAGCCTTCCTTCTGGAGAAGCAGGGCAATTATGTGGAGGACAACTGTGGGTTTATATATTATCTGAACCAGACTTAAGAGCTTGTGTTGACTTTTTCTCTATAAACAGTACTTTCAATTGCTTTGCAAATAGTTTCACTGATCGCATCATTTGCTGTGTGATCATGCTTTTCTGTACTTTTACAAAAATAATTACTGTGGTAAATGTATTTTTCTTTTCTTATTGGAAAACCCTCTGAAGACTGGTAGAGCAGCTTTCTGGAAAGTTACAGTTAGGTGTATGTTAGTCTCAGGACACAAAGGAGATGCATTCTCTTGTAAAATAAATTTTGTTTTATGTCATAGATGGCCTTCTAATAATTTTTTAGTAACACAGTATTTGGTTTATTACTGAAGAAAAACTTGACGTTCTACATATTTTCTAAGGAGTCATCCTCAGTATTTATGGTATATGTAGAACTTTCCTAAAGCAAAGTAAGACTTTTAATTAGTGTCTGAGCCTTTTAGTTCCAAACTGTTAGTGTTATCCTGAAGTTTGATTTTTAAGGTTTTCATCTGGAATGTGACCTGTTCATTTGGAGAGATGGCAAATGCTGGTATTTTCAACTTCTTTTTTTTTCCTGCAAGCATATAGTGTCATTGAAATTTTTAACATTATGGACTATTACCTATAATTCTCAATATTTCCATTTAATTGATTTTTATGTGTCTTCAAAATACTGCCTTGCCTCAGCTGTGGCGCTGCCCCCAGACTGTTCGGGACACGACGACAAGTGGACGCTGCATAGTTTTGTAATTAAAAACAACAACCAACTTCCCTGATTATTCATGACACAAACATTTGGACATAGTGAGCCAGTGCTGTTGCATGTAACCTGGAATTCTGGAATCCCTTTTCTGAAGGCCTGACCTGTCACGCAGAAACTTGCAGGTATGCTATTGATTTAAAAATCCCACCACTTTGTTTAACAGTATTTGGAGTGTCCTGGCTGGTAATGGGAGCCAGAAGGTAACCTGGAGGATTCCATGTGTGTGCAGTAACAGAACCAGGAATGTACGTGGGTGGCTGAAGAACAACACACAGAATCAGGATTTCTGTATGCAGGACTGTTTGTTGCTGTGGTTATTTACCCTGCAGAAGNGTAACCTGGAGGATTCCATGTGTGTGCAGTAACAGAACCAGGAATGTACATGGGTGGCTGAAGAACAACACACAGAATCAGGATTTCTGTATGCAGGACTGTTTGTTGCTGTGGTTATTTACCCTGCAGAAGTGTTATGAGTAGGAAATTGGACAGGATGTGGGTTTTTTGCAGTGAGGAATCACCATCTGATGAGATCTTTGCCGTGCACAGTTCCCAAGTTGTCCCTTAGAATCTGAAACCCTTTTACTGCCCCTGGGCTTGTTTTCCAGAGTTAACTTTTAAAAGTAGAACTGCAGTTTCCCTCTTTGGCTTCATGTAGGATTAAGAGTTAATTTTAATTTGAGGACCTCTTTCTGAGCCTGCTTGTTAAATTCTGAGTTAGCAGTGACATAACCATTGGTTAGTTTATAATACAGTATAAAAATCACTGTAGCACAGAGTCACAGTGAAGCATCACCACAGAATTAACCATCAGTAGAGGGGAAGAGGACCTTTCTTCCCTGAATGTGGAAGAAAGTGGAAATTTTGAGTTACTACCAGAATTTCATATGGTATGAGGTTTAAGTGTCTTTTCCGGTGCAACTCAACTTATTTTTAAAGTGAACAAAATAGATCTAGACCGAGTAAATATTTTTGTTTATTTCCATCTGATTATATGAGAGAACACTTACAGAGCAGTCTCCAGTGCTCAGTCTTTACTCACATCACATGAAATACCAGTCCAACTAAACAATACTGCTTTGGTCACGTATGTGAGAACAGCTGCTCACTGTGGCATAAATATCTCAGTTCCTTTTGAGGCAAACACACAAAGTCTTCAAAGCTTCAACTCCTTATGATGAGACTGGTCATGTACCACACTTCTCATAATACAGCTGCTAAACTGTAGGTATTTACACACTGCTCTTCAGGATCCTGGCTCTGCAAATGATGTACTTACATGAATGATTTATATGCCTATTTGAATATTCAGGCATTTCCAAATAATACATGGAAACAATGGATGCAGGTAAGGGCAGTGCACTAGCTAAGTGATGCAGCTGATTAAAAGGTTGGCACATCCCTCCTGTGAAGCCCAGAGAGTGGGCACTGGTTAGACTGGAGAAGAGAGGGCTCTGGGGACAGATCTCATCCATGTTTCTAAATATCTGATGGGAAGGAGTAAAGAACACAGAACTAGGCACTTCTCAGTGATACCCAGTAATGGGAAAAAGGGCACAAACTGGAACACAGGGAACTGCACCTGAATGTGAGGAAACACTTATGTACTGTGTGAGGTGGTTCAGCATGGGAACACCTCACCCAGACAGGCTGGGGAGTCTCTGTCCTTACAGATACTCAAACCCTTCAGTGAATTCTTGTAACTTGAGCAAAGGAGGTGGACTGGGCAATCTCCAGAGATGCCTTCAAACCTCACCTGTTCTATGGAGAAAATACACAAATATACAATTGATAAAGTCTCTATATGAATACAAAAGCTTTTAAAATTAAATACTGACTTAACTCAGTCACTCGAGTGATTTTTTTCACCAGGCTTGGTCACCAGGAGTTGGCTGACTTGAGAGACTGTTTTGAAAGAACAGTCTATTCACTCTTCACAGCCTTTCTTCTTTCACAGCCATTGTGGAACCCTTTGGTGCCATCAGGCCCTTTGGGCAGCCGAAGGACCCCTACAGGGAGACCATCTGCATTTTGTATTTTCCGAACCAACATGGGACTGCTGACAGGACTCTTCTCTTGTGTCAGAGTTTGGGCTTTCCTCCTCTGTACCCAGGGGCTCCCAGAAGGAGTGATGCTGCTATCTGAGGAATAATCTGTACATTTCCTTGGAATTTCAGGGCTGGTACTTAGGTTGAGTTTGTTGTCTTCAGCCAGTGGAGATTTTTTGGTTACTTTTCTTAGTGACGATGGGCTGTTCCAAGGACTTGATCTGGGTGACACATTAGGACTCAAATGGTTGTTTGGGTGAACGATGGGGCTCAAATTACTTGTAGTGTTTTTTGCAGTGCGTTTGCGTCCTGACAGTGGTGATGTGGGGTTACTCTCTGGCTCAGAAGAGCTATTTGCTGAAGATTCATCACCAACAAACTGAAGTTCCTCCACTCTCTTATTAAGGGACCGAGTCTTCTTCAGACTCTTGCTGGCATCTTCATCACAGTTCTTGTCTTTGGGAACTCTTTTCTTTGGTGGTTTTGTGCCTATCAGCACAACTTTCATGCCGCTGTCTTTGTTTTCAGCACACATGAAATCATGAGCACGTACAGCAGCATCTACTTCTTCAAATTCTATAATTGCACATTCCTGAGTTCCCAGCTGGGTGTAGCGACTGCTGACCCTCCTGATATCCGGGGGTAGGTCCCTGCCAGGCTTGACAATCCGGACTGATGAAATCACACCAAAAGTTACAAAGGCTTTGAGGAGATGCTCCATTACCCTTTCTTGCGTGTGTCCATTTTCTTCGTGTTTGTTGATTTTCTGAGCCTGCAGCTCAGAAATCATGTGGATATCATACACCAGTAGCATCCTGGTAGGGACATTTTCACTTGGAAACAGTGGAACTGGAGTATTTCTTCTCACCTTTTTGTTGTCATCATTGAGCTCAAGGATGTCCGAGTACTTCAGTGCATAGGCTGTAGTTCTCCAGTCACGGGTCAGGTGTTTCACCTGAGGGACAGACACAAGTTAAGCACCATAACTGATCAAACCCACTCAAACTAACTACAGCATTCTAAGGCAGATGCAGGCTCCAGTCTACAAACAGTAGGATTTAAATTTCACATAGCAGACTTGGTGAAAAAGTGAACAGTTTTTCTGCTATAATGTGCTTCACTGAGCTCCTCTAATGCTCATGGCCTGTTGAATCTAATGAAAACAGGAACTTGCACTAAATCTCAAACTGGAAATCATTACTATGTCTGAAAGCCTGCTCAAGTGATGTTTGCTCACTCTATATCTAGTCCAGAACCATGAGCAAAGTCCATGTTCTGGAGGGGTTTATTTCATTAAATTTGCCAAACGAGAAGTTTTGCCAAATTTAGGACTTCATTGTACTGAACTGATTTTTTTCCTCCCTCAAAATCTCAGTTTAAAAAACACCCCAAACTTATCCATTATCACTTTTCTCACTTTATCTGTTGCCAGTATAATCTGTTTGAACTGGACTGGAGAAACTGGGAGCGCCTTAACTTCTAGACTTAATAACTGCAAAACAGTCAGATTCAGAATCTTGGCTAAGTGCTTCCAGAGTAATTTTAGCAATTGGTTACAAACATATTTACAGAGATGTTCCTAATGTAAGAAAAAACAAAAAGAGTAATAAAACCCACCCCACCTTTAAGTGACTTCTGTTACCAAGTACTTTATCCTACTGTTAATTTTGGATCTCTATACAATTGCAAAAGTCAGAATCACTGTCCTTTCTTAGAGACAGTATAGTAATTTTACCAGCACTACTCAGCTGTTCATGAGTAGTTGCCACAGGAATTAATTTTATCTGTTGTCCCATTTACGAGGTTCTCCTCTCTCCCAGAATGATAATTTAAAAGCATAGGAACTTTTAAGCCTATGATTTCCCTAGCCAACTATAAATGAGCTCAGAAATTAAGAACAAAACTAACCATCACAGCAAAACCCCTGAGGGAGGCAGACCAAGACTGTAAAACCACCTCTATAAAACATTATTTTCATCTCTCTTAATGTTTTTAGATTTATCAGGCTTACACAAGGCACTTCAAGTCTTAAAAAGCCAGCTTACCTTCTTAAAAGAAGTGAGGAGTTTAACACTGACATAGCCCTTCTTATTTCTTCTCACATGCTTCAGCAGGAAGGCATCTTTCTCAAGGTTCTCATCTGAGAAGTAATATTCAATCTGTGCTATTAACTTCTGGATCAGGTCATTTTCTGGTGGTTTCCAGTTCTGGTCAGAGTCGTCATCATTTTCCCCACCACTGGAAAACAGTTAAATCAATTTATCAACAGATCATCTGATATTAGTAGATTCAAATAGTCTTTCAAAATGAAAAGGCACCAACATTATACCAGTTGGTATTGCTGGTTCCAGCTTGCTTTCTACACGGGCATGAGCAGGACTCCCCCACCCATCTGAGGCAGCAGGCTGGCTCAGACGATAAAGCTTTCTAGTCAGCATAAGGAGTCAAAGTTCTGAGATCATCCCTAAGAGATCATCCCCAAAAGAGCCATATACACCAATGTCTTGAAAACACTCTGCCAACTCAAATCCTGCACCAAACCATGAAATGAAGGTGCACAGGCACTTGGCACTATATGAAGTTCCTCCAGTTTTATTTTTCAGTATGAAGCTATTAAACATTGGCTTGACCTTTATGTGCTTTGTGAATAGTGTCACATATCCAAGGATGAATATTCCATGATTTCTCAGGCCTCTTAACTGCATGAATGCAGGAGCCAGCATCCAGGGAAAAAGAAAGACTTACAGGACTGTTGCACTTTTTACAAAAGTGACAGAGTGACACTTTCAGAGTGACAGAGTAACATAAGTAGCAGTTTTCCTTAGGGGCTTAACCTGCCTGCACCCAGAGTAGCAGCTTGTGTACCTCAGTAAGTAATTGCTTCTCTTCTCCTGCCATCATATTGTCTAGGTATCTGGGCAAAATGGAACAGTATTGGGCATCCTATCCCCCCCCAAAAAGATACTGCAACCATAGATTTGAGATAAACTTCATATTTGCTGCTGAAATAGAAATTACCATTTAAATTGCTATCCAGCATTGAGGCAAATGGCTCACCTCAGGCAGCTCTAATGCACAAGTCTATCTTAAGTTCAAGCTGTTAGCAGTCTAGTTTGTTGTGAGACCACCATCAAAGTTTGTGTTAAAAAATAAAATCACCCACTAAGTACCTTAGACCCTACAAATCATGCAGCACTTTGGTCTCCCATGTACCTTAGTACCAAAACAGGAGCAGCCACACATTTCCCCTGAATTGCCTTAAATGACTTTTGTAGAGCTTGTGAAATTTTTATGAAAGGGAGCAGGCATCACAGTGGAGTCCCCTGAGGCTGATCTGGCAGGGACGATGCAGCCTTGCTGAATCACCCTGCCTTGAGTTGTGTCCTGGAGCTGACCTGGGGCTGTGACCGGCCCTGGGCAGAATTGCTGCCTCGGCAGGTGCTTGTTGTATGTCTGAAAATAATGTTCAGATCAGTAGGCTCGGCACAGGGGCTGTGGCAACTTACAGTAGTTCTCTGGGATCTGGCTTTTTGAAGCTTAGAGTGTATTTACTTATTATGGCTCTTCTGGTGATAGGGCAACACACTGGATATATGTGGATACTTGCACAATCCTAGAAGTCTCCCTGTTAAAATCTCCCTAGTCAGTAATGGGGTACAGTTCAAAGGAATGACAAGAGAGAGAGAGCAGGAAAAAGAATTAATTTGGCAATGCCAGAAGTAGAGGATAATAGATGAAATTATGATTAAGATAATAAAAAATGTTTAATGCCAGATGTGAGTGCTGTTGTCAGAAGGAAGGAAAAAACCAATGGTAGATGTTTATTGTTCATTCACCTTATGCTACCACTCATTCTTCATTCACTACCAATTCAAATTAGTGTGAGCACAAGAAACTTGGAATATGGATGTACCTTTTTGTATATTCACACTCTGCTAGGAAAAGCTTACATTCAGTTCAGAATGGGGCTTACAGTTGTTCTAGAGGATTTATTAGCACAGACAAGTGTTTGGAGGGAAACAAAAAGAGGCAACATGCTTTGGAAAATAATAAAAATGAACTGCATGTTTGCACAGATCAGTGCCATCCTTACCTACAGTGTTAACACACTGATTGAGAGCAAAACAGGCCTCTTTTCACCTCTCAAACACTGGTCACAGTCTGACTTATACGCCACTTCTGTATTTGGCAGACAGGTCAGCTTCTACAAAATCCCAAGGGCTCTTGCAACAGCGCCCACTAAGGAAATTCCACCCACAGCAAATGGAGGAATCTGTAATTAGCTCCATATTAATCCTGGTGGTACCTCCAGGGTATGAACTGTACTACAAAAGTAGTTGATAAAGCAATTTAAGTCAACACTGACAAACTCCCCTCCCCCCAAAACTCAAGCCCTAGTAATTCTTCAAAACTTCTTTATTCAGAGCCTTTGATGATATACTCGTCAAAACACACTGAAAAACAATCTTCTAACATGGTGACTCATCTGGCCCTTAGTCACACAAGAAACCAAACATATCTGGATAGAGAACAGATTTTGAGTTACAAATTTCAGGTCTCACAAACAATGTAGTAGATTGATTGGCTAGTGTCTAGTATTTTGAAAAGTTTTAGGTGAAATAATAAAGTATTGTATTAATAAGCACTATAAGGCAATGTGATTTATAAGTTCCAACAGTACAATTACTCAAAGGCAGTGGAAGTCTCTTAACAAAAACATGGACACAGACCACTGGATTTCTTGCTACTGCACCTAAATCTCTACGTGACAATTTATTTTGCATCTGCAGCTTTAGTACAAACCACAGGATGAACTACAACTGGGGAGCTTTATCTCTCTGCATCTTTCTGACACAGAAATCCTGGACGTTCCTTTTCCAACCAGGAGGTTCTGGTTGGCATCAAAGCAATGCCGGGCATCCGGAATTCCTGCAACATACTGCTCAACTCAGACACCTCTGGCATAATGGAACAGTAAAACGCAGAGTATAAACTGGTAGTTTCTTCTCTATTTCTAATCGTCTTGATTTCATGTCTAGTCAGCTTGTTTCCAAGGCCATAGAACGAGTCTGAGTGTCCGTATCTTGGATATCTAAGAAGATATCCACGGGTCTGTGCAATGAAAAAACAAACGGACAAAAAAACCCAAAACAAAAAGAACCCCACCAAAACCCACGCACAACACAACAGAAACTAACCCCCGAACCCCTTCTGTAAAAGGCAGTGAAATGGAAATTATCGGGGGCATCCCAGCCCGGCGCTCCCCGCCGTGGGGAAGGCAGGGCCCGGGGATGGAGGGGCCGCAGCCCGGGCGGAGCCGTCGGTGCCCGGAGCAGCTCCGGCCGTTCCCGCTGGAGGGGTTCCCGTCTCCCACCCGCCCCCTCAGCGTTGCATCAGCCGCCACCGCATCGTTACGTGGTGTCCGCGGTGGCCCCGCTCCTCGCCCCGCACAGCCCCGCCCGCATGGGGAACGGGCACCGCAAGGCTCCTTTCCCTGCCGCCGGACCCCCTTCCTCCCCGGGGGGCTCACCTGGAGCGCCCGCAGCGCCCCGAGTCCTCCTCGCTGCAGCTGGGACACGGCGCTCCGCCGCCCTCCTCTTCCTCGTCCTCCTGCTCTTCCTCCTCCGCGGCCGCCTGCACGGCCACTCGGATCTGCACGGGGCCGCCGCCCGCCCTCAGCTCCGGCTCGGCGGCCACAGCCCCGGGCTCGGCCGGGTCCCGCTGAGCCATGGCCGGGCTCAGCCCACCGCGACAGCAGCGCTACCCCGGGCTGCGGCAGCCGCCCGCCTCCCAGCCCCTCTTGTACTCTCACGGCCCCTCACGGCCCCTCTCGTCCCCTGCTGTCCCCTCCTGCCTCCTCCCGTCCCCTCCCGCTGGGGCGGCGCTCCCAGCTCCACTCCCCCGGCGCGGCAGCGGGAGGGT
>VYZS01047631.1:3050-19063 GCA_013400695.1 Neodrepanis coruscans
TTCCATGTACATGATTCAGATACCCAGACATGTACAAAACCCAGGCAGGGATTAACCAAGTCTGACAGCACTGAAGTGACTCCAGTTCTGTGTATGTATAAGCGATAATGAACCAAAGGCCCTGTTTGCCTTCAAATAACACACCAAATGATTAATTAGACAGAGGGCATGAGTAATAATCACAATATTATATGCTCCACCATAATGGAACGCTGCTCTCTTCTTGCTTTGTTCCTCTAATCTCTGAGAAGCAAATATCCACAGGGTGTTACCAGCAGAGCGGGAGGCAGATTGTAGTTGCTCATAGGTTATGAGCAGCACTTCTTTCCCACTGTGATTTTTTACCCCTGGGACATACAGAAAACCTCCTTGGAAAATACACATGGTTGCTAAAGGATTAAAGGGATCTGCAGGAAAAAAAAGGCAAAGAGTTCTAGTTGAAGATTACAGACTTGAACATGTTCCCATTAAATTCAATAGCAAAGTTTTCTTTGATTCAGTGTTGGATCTTGAATGCTTTATCATCAAGTTATTCTTTGGTAGAAGTCACAGTTTGTCATAAAGATGTGTAAAAAAAAAGAGAAACCGTTGCTCAATTCCTTATTTCCTGTTTATTCATGTATTTCTGCTGTAAGGCAAAAGGGCCCTTCTGAGCCATTTTCCAAATGGCTCGTCTGGAAGAAGGTTCTTGCCCTGGTGATGCTTTTGGTAAGTTGGACACAGGTACCATTGGAAACTGGCCCTGGAACTCCCTCAGGCTCAGCCTCCCTCCCACAGCCAGAGTCAACAGAGGGAGCAGCAGCCTTGACTTGCTCCTGTCTCCTTGTCCCTCCAAGGAGCAACATGGATGGAAAGTTTCCAGCACAAACCAGAGAACAAAGATGATGTCAGGAGCCACCTTACATGTTGGTCCATGGCCCAGAGACCAGGCAGCAGCAACTGTCTCCAAACTGCCTCTGCAATCCGAGCCCTGCCCTCCACCCCTCACCTACTTGACTGAACAGCAAACAAGGAGAAGGGGGCAACTAACATTCAGTGACTTTATATTATGATCCATACTTGTCCCCCAGCCCCTCCTAGGAGACCCACACACTGTGCAACAGCCCCAGGATAAGTGCAGACAGGTACAAAGCCAAAAAATTGTTATTATGTTTGAAATTAAACCAACATTAAACCAGACACCCAGCTAAACAGACCAATTTTTGTTTTCCTTATTTAAGCAACAAAACCCATTTTTCTGTATTAGCTATATATAACTTTGCCATCCTCCAAGGTTAAAAATATTATAGGAAAATTCCTGTCTTTGCCTATTTTTAGTTGCTATTGTCCCCTTTGACATTTTGGTGTGCAGTATTGACTTGGATGCTTGTGGAACTGGCAGAGGTTTTGAAGGGGTTGTTCAGTAGGAAGTGACCAGGGAACACAAGCTTGTGATGCATTTCTGCATTTTAATTCATTAATTAGAGCTCAGCCCAAGGGAAGCCAGTGCACTTCCTCATGCACCACATTATCTTCTCCCCTGGGAACCTTCGGGTTTGGAGGGACCAAGGAGGTGATCGCCTGTCTGGGAAATTGCCTCAGACAATGCAGTTTACAAATGCACATTTGCTTTTTGCTACTGTATTTTTCTCCTTCTTTCCTCAAATATTACCTGGTTTGGGGGTGCACTGTGCAAGCAGGCCATGTTCAAGTGGAAGTAACATTAAGTTTTTCAGTCCCCAGAGTATTTCTGTGTCAACAACATCAGCTTCTTGTGGAAATTTTTATTGAGGATTGCAAAAGTTCTTTCTCGTCCAGTCAGTTAAGTAAGATGTTTCCACCATCCCGTCTTGGTCCTTCTCTGCATTTGAAGCCCCTCATGATGGTCTCTGGTGGACAGTGTAAACAGGGATGTGAGAGACCCTCACAGGCTGTGCCAAGCTCTTGCTTGTTTCAGAAGGATCTGAGAAGTTAAGAGCAAAGGTGTCTTCTAGTGTACTCCAGAAACACTACCTGGATAAGGTTGGGAAAACCGTTGGGTAACAATTCATGATTTAACTGTCCTTGTAATATTGTAATAACCTCTGAAAGACAGACCCAGGCAGCTCTGCCAGTGCAGCTCATGAACATCAGATTTTCTTCACCATCTCTTGATCCATTCCCATCAGGGGCTGCCCACCCAACCTATTCCCTTCCCCACAGCCTCTGAAGAATCGTGCCCCCCACAACCACTCTGCTTGCCAGCCCTGACATTTGCACACATGCTCCCGTGACTGACCTCAGCAAACTTGGCATCTGATGCAGAAGGGAAAATATTCCCTTCACTTGACATACCTACGTGTTAAAATGAAACAGGCTCATACAGGGAAAAAACCTCACCCTTATCAGTGTGACATTGTGGAGTCTTACGATCATAATCCAATATTAGTGTGTGATAGGGATCCCGCTGGTGGTGCAGACTGTGCTGGAGAGAGATTGGACCTTGCCAATGACCTCTGTCTGGTTTGCAGGTCTGTCTTCACCTACCACAAGCCTCCAGCCCCTCCCTCAGACAGGGCTGTTTGTGACTTTGGGAGGGGAGAAGAAGGTCTAGGACCCTTTTTGTCGGTCGCTGCCCTGTCCAAACAGGTCTGTAGGAAAGACCAGCCATCAGGAATAGTCAGATCTCTCTGGCTCTCCTTCATGTCTGAAAACCTTCCCAAACTCACATCAGGAAGGACTGTGGGAAATGTGGGGAGGTCCGTGAGGGGGAGATTCAGTGGGAACAAAGGGGAGGTTGGACACAAATTGATGCCTCTTCCCATCAATTTGTCCTCCAGATTTGGCTCTTTCTCCTGCTCTGGAGGCCATAATCTCATCTGGGTTCTTCCTCTTGATCTTATGCTTGCTCAATTACTCCAGTTTTCAAGGACTTCACCATTTTGACCCCAGAATAATCCATTCAGGGGTAATCCCTGCACTCCCTGCCCGTTGTCCAGGGTGCCAATGGCAGGAGTGCTTGGCTCAAAGGTTATGGTTTGACCCTTGGTCCTTCTTCTGGAACAGAATTTTGGACATCAGGAGGCTTGACATGGTCACTCTCTCCTCTGAGCATGTCATGGCTTTGCTGAGGAGAACAGAGCTGAAGGCCAGCAAACTCCCACATCCAGCTGGGATCCATGAGAATAAATCTTGTTCCCTCATCCTGTGATCAAATCCCAGACAGCAGGACTCGAAGTGACTCTGAAACTGTTACTCTTTTGTCGAATAAAGGGATATATATGTCAAAGCATTACAGCTGGATGTGAACTTGAAAAGCCCTGTGCCAAATGATGGCTTAGAGCATTAAATCTCTACTGGAAGGGCTGCATTTGAGTCCTTCTGGCACCCTGGTACCCTCTGAGCCTCTGACAAAGTCTTGCCATGGCTAACAGTGCCAGACCTGCCACGTGTAACTGTTCATATTTATCTTCCTATAATCATTCTGGCTCAAAGGAGGACATTTAACATGTCAATCATATTCCCATTACTGTAGCAATTCATTAGTGCAGTGGAATGAGATCCTGTGAGAAACCTTCTTGAAGAAAAGGGGAGGAAAATCAGGCTGGGGAGTCTGCAAGGTTAATTCACTGGGGAATTGCTTTATTTTTTAATTCAATGCAAATTCAATCATGCTTGCCAACTATTTTAAGGAAAAAATGATTACCTTGGGTGTTAACACACTGCAGGAATGAGGATAACAGGCAACTGGCCTGAGTTGTATCCCTAAATACAAACCAGAATTAAGGTTTTCCAAACCAGGGGCAGGAGAAACAGGACAGCAAATGGCACTGCTCACATGGGGAACAACACACTGGTTCTTCCAGTTGTGAGATCTAAACCTGATATTAAAATCTAGTGTGACAGTGGTTAGATGATGCTAGAAACCCTTCTTTTCCTTAATTACTAACTTGTAGCTCTATCTGTACTATATAACTGCATCAAACCAGCAACCTAGGCGGAAGCCTGCTTGTTTGTGCCCCACACAGATGGATGGGATGCATCCTGAAAGCCCAGCATTTGTCCCTGACCCAGACTTTAGCAAAAGCTACACGTGGCTGCTGAGAGCATCCATTATAACTGAGACAGTGGAGATCCCACTCAGCACTAAGGAAAGGCTCTTTACGTCATAAATTGTATTTAAAGGCTCTTTTAAGAAGACAAGCAAATTTAAGAGGGCAGTTAGCTCCTGGCACTTAGATGCATAACTTTATTTGAGTATTCAATTTCCTCCTTCATTCATAAAGTAAACATCTGAGTTATCTGAAAGTGACTGTATACTCATGGAGTGTTTTCTTAAAAGAGTCAATAGGAGCAAGGCGACATAAAATGCTTCAGAGAGCATGACACAGGAAAACACAAGCCTTTAAATTATACACATTCAGGAAACGGTTGAATTCAGCATTTTAGATGGAAAGGTTAAAATGTTTGTGCTGAATTGTATTAAATCTTTCACCAGTAAATCCTGTAGGAAGCAGAACATTTGAAGGAGCCTGCTTATTCCCAGTGTCTAGGAAAGACTCCCAGAGTTTCAAAGGAAAACATCCATTAATCTCATTGGACAAGTGCAATCTAATAAAAGCTGTTGTTAAATTAAGGCAACTTTGTTAAGTGTTTTCCATATTTAGTCTATTCCTCCCCAACCCAACAAAATCCCCTTTTGGTCTGAAATGGAGGATCTTTGCTGCTTTTCGGCCCGAAATGACCTTTTTTAGGAAGACTAAGCCAACCCTAAGAAGGATAGCACAGGGCTCCTCCACAGCAGCTCAAGCCTACTCCAGGATGAGTCTGTAGATTAAGGTCCATCAGCAGGACTAACCCAGGCCCACTGTATGTCCCAGTAGTGGTTGCATTTCTCAAACACAATCCAAACTTTATTTTGTAGATTGGTTTTACAACAGTTCTGTGACAAAATCCAAAGTCAAGAAACCAGAGCTGTTTCTGCCCCTGACCTCCTGTTGGGCCTTTTTCGAAGTCACTTTTCCTCATGACATCCCAGTTCCACCATTGCCCAAGTGTGGATGCAACAGATGACTTCTCACATGAAGGTGATACCAGACAGTGCCCTCATAACTGCAGGGTTAAAGGTGGAGAACCAAGTTTGAAAGTCTAATAGAAATTAAACATTCTACCACTATTTTGCCAAAAAGCTCATTGGGAAAGGGAAGAATAGCAATTGACAACGGGGCAGCATATTCACAACCTCTTTACAAATTAGAACTGAATTAATAATTTCAATGGAGGAATTAAAATGCATAAATAATGTGGTTTTTTTTCAGAAGGAATTGAGGAATTCTGGAGTCTGAAGAGCGTGAGGATCTGAAGTGTTGAAACTTATGAGCTTCCCTGTGGTCAATTCAGACTTGGCTGGGAAGGGAAATTCTCAGCTTTCTTACAAAACAAACTAAAAGCAAAACAAACCACTTTTCCTGGTGAGACTTTCATTCAATTTTGCAGACTCAGGAAGCTCCTGAGATAAGCTTCCACTCCAAGGATACACTCTGTGCTGGCTGAAGCCTAGACCCAAGCTGGTGATTAGCGGGAGCACTGCCTACATAATGAATGACCACGTTTGGGCAGCCTGACTCAGGGTGGAAAAATAACCTAAACATTTGCCTTGTGTTTTCTGCAGACCAATTGTGCACCTCAAAAAAAGGCATCAGTGATAACGAGAAGCATGTCGGTCTCCCAAGAAACCTTATGAGGAAGTCCCTAAATTTCCTGCTTCTGAGTAAGACTGAGAAATCACAGGGATTTCTCCCTGTTCTTCTTGGCATCTTTCTTTCTTTTTTTTTTTCTTTTTTTTTTTTTTTTACTCATAGTTTTAGGTTTCAGTGAGAAATTCAGAAGCACTCAAATACAGAGTTCAAAAAAGCTTATAAACCTCAAATCAGATTTTGATTTTGTTTGGATTTGGTTTCTGATAATGAGATAAGTAGAATTCTATTCTATCCAAACCAAATTCCTACTAATTATGGATTGATCCTTAACCTGCTTTTCTTTGAAAAATCAAAACTGAATTTGATTATGGGAATAGAAGATAGCTATTTTAACTGGAGAACATGGATGCAATTGTGGTTTTATTTTTGGCTTTTGCCTCCTGCAAATGCAGGAGGGTTTTGTTGCCATTTATTCAGGCTGTCTTTAAAAACCAAAAGGAACTCCATCCTTGGTGACCTTGCTTAGCATTCTCCAGATGTATCTGATTTTGTGGTTATGTTACAAACCTCATTGACACCACTGTAACTGAAATGATTGGTGATGCACAAACCAAGCCAGAAAAAAGAGAAGGCAAAAGGTATCTTTATTTTAGAACAAATTTAGGCTTCTAAAATTTAAGAAAACCACTCTATGTGAGCTATCACCCCCCAAATGGTATAAGGCAGTGCTTTTCCTGTCTGCACTTCGTTTTAGACATAGGTACCAATTCCCAGGTGTAGGAGACAAGGGCAGGCCAAATGAGCATATGAGCTCCATATGAGCACCCCAGCGCTCTCCCAGCCACGTGTCTTCAAGGTGATGAGGCAGGTGTGGCTCTTCCCTCCCCAGATTTATTTTCACTAACACTGCAAAAGTAATGCTGGCTCTGAATCTGGAGTGCCCAGGGCACCCCACACAGCAGGGGAAAAGGAAGAACACGAGGGCCAGTTCAGCACCTTTGTGTAAAGGAAAGAGCAAACAGCAATGTCAAAGCCAATAACCTCAGAGCAGAGCCCGTCCGGGAAGGAGTATTGTTATTAAAACTTGCTGCTCAAAAATGAGTTATCCATTATTAATATTTTAAGTTGCTAAATCCTTTCTAATCATGTGTTAATATGAGGCAAAGCTGCATGATTTAAAAGCAAAGCTCAGGCCACTGTCAATCACTCCTGGGCATGTAGCACAGCCTGCAGCAGGAATACTGATGAGACCAACTTTCCTCCTGGGAGAGATGTTTCTGGAGCAGCTTTGCTGGGTCCTCAGCCTCCTCAAAGAGAAGGTGTGGGGACTGTCTTCAGAGCCACAGACACTGCAGGTATATTTACCCTGAATACAGAGCACACAGCCAAGCTGGCACAACAGGCTCCTGCTCACAGGCTCTTTTCTGCAGATGCAAAGCTGGATTTAGGAGCAAGCTCTGCAATGTAAGAGAGAAAAACCCATCCAGAAACAAAGTTCCTTTACCCTTTGTTTTTACCATGGTCTATCTCCCATGGAACTGCAGGAACCTTCTGGTGACTCAGCACACAGGAAGGATTTCCTCCTGGGGAAGGCCTGTTTTGGGGCATGACCTGAAGAAATCCAAGCTGAAGATGGTAAGGTCGGTGTTGCTGTTGACTGGGATGAACTTAGTTATGGAGGAATGGGAGTCCATAGTTTTTCCTCTTGAAGGAAGGTCACAGCAACTTGTTCAGATACACCTGAGTGGCAACTCAACCCCAGATTTTGCCTTGTTGTTATATTTGCATTATTTAATATAGAAATACATGCAGAGTATATCCATGATGACATAATAGGTTTAAAATGCTTTAGGACATCAGAAAAGTTGGCTTACAGGATTCCAAGGGAATTCCCATGGAGTGAGGCTCAAACACCACCATTATTCCTGAACACAGAAGGTGATGGCTAATGGTGTGTGTAAGTTCTCTGCTCTTGTTTGATGCTGAGGCATAATTAATCAGGGAGGAAAGACCTCAAGGTCAGGCTCAGGAGTGGCAATCACCCTACAATCCCTGTGCACACTGCCTTGCAGTGATGGCCTTGCCAGTGATAGAGCACCACGGCATGGGAACGTGCTCCCACAAAGCAAACAAAGGTGGATCTGAATAAACTGCCTCCTTAAAAGGCCACTTGATGATGCCCTTTGAGCAGCAGATTTCCCATTTAACATTCATGCTTACAGATCCCTGTGTCTGTTATAGCCTCCATCACACTCAGGGTAAATGATTAACACCTATTCCACCTCCATGCTCACCTTACTCCTCCAGCTCACACATGGAGGAGTGGTGTCCCCAGTAGCATTTCCTACACCCTGACTGAGACCTGAAAGCAGCTTAAGCACCCCTCCAGTCAGATATTTCAGTGGGCTCCCATGGCTAAATGCCCGTTGTTCCCATTCGTTTCACAAGCCAGATCTATTCTTCTTTATTACAAGCAAGGAGTGAACAGATGGGAGGAATGATACTGACACCTGAAATAACAGTGACATCAGGGCCCTGCTCCATGTCCTGTCTGTGTCCACCTCTCCTTTCCTCCCACAGTCAATCTTTTGGGTGGTCCCACAGAAGGGTCATTCCCATGCCTTTCCCCAGGGAATGAAAATGTGAGCACAAGTGACACTGGGACAAGAGCTGGGGTTTTCCAGTGCTGTGTACTTTGAGACATTTCCTTGGTTTGGAAGGAAAAATAATTATAAGAGGCATCCTTACTTTACCCTTTTCTATCCATCCTTTCCTCCCATGTGGTCTTTTATGTGCACTCATTGCCAAGACGAGGGATCCCAAAGCTTTCCCAGGCATGAAACTAGTTTTGCACCCAAGACAAGACAGAATGATTCTACAGAATCATTCTACTTGAATGATAAAATTTTCCTACTTCTTCCTGCTTTCTTCTAGATCATCAGGAAATGCAAACAGCATTACCTCTTAATGAGGTAATTGGGTATGTGGGAGAGTGATTCAGCAGTGTTACCTTGTGTCAGCTGAGAAATTAGCCCTGGAAGCAGCTCAGACTCCAAAATTTTCCACAACATGATAGTCAAGGTCTGCTGTTGGCCACATTTAATGCTGCTGTGGAAATGATTGTTGCAAAAATCTTTCTTTAAATTCCAAATTGCATTTTCTAACAACATTGAAGACAGCCTGCAACAACAGGACAAAGACTGGTAAATCTCAACAGTCCCAGGGCACTAGAAAACTGTAGCTAAAGCTGTTTTTTATCAAGTTTGACCCTAAAGACAGTCCAACATTGCTTCCCATCCTTCCTCTCAACGCTTGCTATATCCATTACATATAACCTGTGGTGGTACTTTTAGGTAGAAATTTTACTGAAATAAGGGATTTGGGGTTTTTGGAGAAGGCAACTGAATGGGAATAAACTTCCTTTAACAAGAGCCTTCTTGGAATGTGCTGCTGCTCACCAATCTTCCCCTTGAAGAAGAGCTTCTTTGAAATAAAACCACTTTGCAGAAGGTGTTATTGTTCCTCATTAAGTGTCTTTTGGGTTATTCTATGTAAATTTGATACTGAACAGAAGAAATTCTTGGAGACTCCACCTCCTTCCAACCCCTAGCCACAAAGCTTTCTCCAAGGAGGACCACCTGATGTGATTAAAGGAGTGGTGCTGTTTGTTTTCTTCTTCTATGCATACAATGGTGAGATTGAATATTCAGCTCTGGTTTAGCTGCTGCACAAGTAAATGGTCTGGATATTTAATTACTGCAGCACATTGACCTGGAAAGCAACACAAGTTATTTTCCTGGCTGGTACATGATACCAACTTGGCAATAAAAAGCACTGGAGAGGAGCAGGGAAGCAGTGGACAGGGATGTAACAGTGACTTTGCCTCTCTCTATCACCAAGCACTTCCAGAAAGACTAAAAACCAGCAATGGAGCCTCTACACCCACTTCAGCCTCTAGAGCACTGCTGTGCATGGCTCACAGCCTTGCTTCCACCTTCTTTCCAGGAAAAACCTCTTGGAGCTAAACAATACCCCATAAACTTATCAGCTATAGGACCAAGAAAATGAAGCCTGATGCCCCCATTCCCTTAAACAGTCATGGGCATGTTCCTCAGCTGACACACGTCAGCCTAACCAGTGACTTGGTGCACAGCTTTACCTGGGGGTCGTATATCCCCAAGGTTGGTAAGAAAGACTCAAACTCCTTTGCCAGCTGGGTAGTGGTTGCAGTTTAGGTAGAGCCCAGTTGGCAGCTGAGCTGTCACACAAGTTGTGCTGAAGATTTCTGTGTGCAACACAGGAAAAATGGTGGCTCCCTGTGCTCCAGTGTAAGAGTGACACCCTGTTAGAGAGTCTGGGGCTTGGGGGTCCAGCAGACATGAAGCCACAAGTTTCCATTTTCCATGGAGAAATCAAAAGGAAACAATTTTTTTATTTTTAAAACCTCACTGTGGATGAGCAATGATTTTATTGTGCTATTAATATGATCATAAAGAGGGCCAACATGTGTTTATAGGCTCAAGTGCTACATTACTCACTTGCTGACTTGGTAGAAATCACCGTGGCATCAGTATAAAGTGCAAAATGGAACAGATCATTGTAGTCATGTTGTAAAATCATCTGGGCAGGTGACCTTTGAACAAAGGCAATTGATAGCTCTGAGGCAGCTCTACAACAACAGTAAACATAATAGCTGTCCACAAGCCACCAGACCTGTAGGAGAGTAAATACACCCCATGCCAGGGAAGCGGGGAGAGCACCAATAGGGCTGAGAAAAGTTTGGAAAAGAGAAGTAAAAGTTGATCTCTGGAGTGTGTCTGCAAATCAGCATTGCTTGGGGATGGGGTAGGGAGGGGTGAGCCTCATCACAGAAGGTGGCAGAGCTGCTGTTAGCACAGCCTGGGCAGTGTCCAACAACAGCTGGACCCAGGCAGAGTGGGACAGTGCTGGATGTGGGTCTGCAAGGCTGGGAACTGCACAGGGGTGTTGGCTCCTCTGTGGGTGCAAGGACCAGGGGAAAAGAAATTTTTCCTCTCCCACAGGGCTGTGCAGACACGCTGCCTCTGCCATTAGGAGACCAAGAGATGAAAATCTGCAGGGATGGCTCCTGCCTTGGGAATGGGAGTGAAAGATTGGAAGACACCCCCAAGAAATGAAAAAAACAGCGTTATGGATGATATCACCCAGTGAGTGCAGAGAGCGAGCAGGAAGGAAAAATTACATATTCCAGTTGTTTCACTTCTTGTCCCTCTGCCTCGTTTCGTCTGTCACCAGCCCCCGGAGCATCCCGACGCCCGGTCGACAGTTACCAACAGGCAATAAATAAAACCGCTGGAGCCACTGGTGTCAACATCTTGGCATTGTTTAGGTCTCCTTGTTTGCCTTTAAAATAACTCTCCTCCTCGGGGTCACGCAGATGAAAAAGCGAGGACCCCCTGCCACCATCCATAGAAATCATCTTGCCATGACTTGTGATGCCCTGCCTTTTTTTCGCCTGCGAAGTTTGGGGTTTGGGGAGCTGCCTGGGAGCATTACTCATGCTACACCCAGGGCTCCTGCTCCCTCTTGCCAGCCCATGTCCTGACACGTCACTTTGGGCGCCTGCAGGTCGCCTGAGCCCAGGCCACATCACGCATTTTCCTGATTCCCAGAGGCACAGTTTGGGCTGGATTTGGGGATGGTGTCACCCGCCAGTCCCATGCTGCTGGCTTATCTGCTGCATGACTATGCCTGGTTCTGCTGTGCATGTTGGCAGGCCAGAGAGTGGAAAAACAAATGGTGGAGACATGGATCCATGGTTAGAGCCTGGCCATGCAAACATAGTGTGCCAGTGCTGAGCCTGGCACTGGAGGGATGCCACTCCATGACAGCCTTTTCCCCAGTACTGGAGACTGGCATTGTGCAAGGTGCTAATGAAGCTCTGGAGGCATAAGAAATATTCCTCCAAAGACGGTTTTCAACCACAGACTTTAACAAATGAGTGGCTTGAACTCTCCCACACCTGTCACAGGTCTATCTTGAGGGACCACTGAGATATGGCAACACTGGAGGGGACCAGTTCTTCCCAGTGCCTGGAACATCTCCTTTCCTCCAGCAAGAGTTGCATGGTGGAAAGCATCATCCTCCATCTCAGCTGGGTTGTGACTTGATGTCAGATTCACTCTCCCTGATCATCTTTAGCCTGTTGTTTGTAATAAAAATCAAACGATCCATCTCTTCTGACAAGAGGAAGAGTTGCTCCAGGAAGCCCTGAACAGGTCAAATTCTATATTAAGGAACTATTACTTGACAGTTTCCTGGCCATAAATAGTTGTCCAGCCGGGCTGGGGATTTTATTTAGAAATAACAAATAAAGTAGGCCATGAGTAACTTCATGACCTTGCTCCCCCTTTGTTTCCCACCCATCTCCCCTCCTCACTGTGGTTTTCTCCTCCCCTCCAAGTTCCTCAGGACTTTCAGGACCCCCTTGCATGTCCCAGCAGAGCACATCTCACCATTGCCCACCTCTCAGAAGTTGTAGAAACACGCTGTTGCCAGCTTTTGGAAGTGTGATGTGTATTTTGCAACGCTGAAGATCTTTTTCCTACAGCTGAACTCCAATAAATTCTTTTCTACTTAACTTCCATTAAAATAATTAAAAAGTAATCTGCTTTGCATGGCTGAGCGCTGGAAATCCTCCATTTAAAACATCCCCAATCCTGGATGCAAACAAATATAACTCCAGCACACCCCTTATTTTTCAGTTCCTCAAACATTTCTCTTATGTTCTGGAGGACTAACTTCTGATTTTCTAACACTCAGAGTTGGCAACAACAAAACCAGTCAGGAAATACAAAAAAGAAAAGAGCATTTCAGTATTCTTTTATTATTGGGAGGTTTTGACCATTTTTGTCATGTCGTTTGCCTAAAATAATAATAAAAAACTCTTTGTTTGGAGCTGGAAAGGGAAGAGCAGCGTGTTTATTTCATGTATGACTCATCAGCTCAGTGTTGATATGCTAGACGCTTCAGAAGCTAACACTCTATAGAGATGATCGTTTTTAATATAAAACAGTAAATGTTTAAAACAACTGTTGCCTTTTTTTTTTTTTTCCTCTTTTCTTCCTGCTGTGGCCAATGAAACATAAGGCAGGCCACATAGTTTACATTTTAATAAAATTAAATTATTTGGTGCCGTGTTATTACAGTCTTTATTGGAAAGTGGAATAAATTGCACACAGAGGAGAAATAGGAGGGAGAAATCACTGCGAATAAACATAGATTCTGGGATGCATTTATTTGCTGGTTTCATCTCAAAGGAGGAAGGCTCTCCCAGGGAAAATGGAGATTCTGGCCTTAGGGAGGCAGCCCTGGGTCCCTCCAGGGAAGGATGAGTTTTTTTGGGGAGCTGATGCAACAGCAGTGCCATCCCAGCCCCATCCAGCATTTTCCACATGCATTCTCCAAGAGAAACCTGTCCTGTGGCTATGGGACACCTACAGTCCCGAGGTGCTGGGGCAGCCCATCCTCCTGCCCATCGGCCGTTTGCGGGGCCAGCCGAAAACATTGGTCCCGAGGCTTTTTGCTGGAGGTTGAGGATTTCTAGGCGAGTGCCAGGGCACACCAGGAGTCCTGTCGGAGTGGAACGCTCAGCCCAGGCTGTGGGGCCATGGTGGTGGGGGAGAAGGTGTAGTCCTCGGGCTCAAATTTGAAGTCGCCGTGGCCACCGGCCAGCGCCTCATCAGACTGGCTCTGTGCCTGTCCCAGGGAAGTAGAAAGGCATTAGAAAGCCTGTTATCAGCCAACAGGTCACTCAGCCCCTTGTTATAACACAGTGGTAGGACTAGGAGGGACTACGAACAGGCTGGGTTATCCCTGATTCTACAGCTGCCTTTCAGAGCAGCCCAAGCCTGGGCAGGAATGATGCTCCATTCCAAGGAAGCTCAATGACCAGGCAGGGGGGAGGCATCCCTGGGCCCATCTGCATTTATTTATTGATTAAATACGTCCAGTTTGGAGATCTCTAGGCATGTGTGTATTTTTTCAGAGCGCAGCACAAACCAGATTTCTTGGTTTCAAACAAAAACCCCTATCCCATATGGTGCAACTGGTCCTGCGCCAGGCACTCATGTTCTGGGGCTGAGCTTCTCCTCCACATATGTCCAGCTTAAGGAGGGCTTAGACTCAGCATAAAGATAGTGTTGGGTCACAAAGTTTTGATGTGTGGGTTGATTAAGATTCACTTTTTCCTCCATCAAGATCAAATAGCAAGCAGTCTCAAAGAAAAGCTGGGGGCACAAGCAGTCTGGGGCCTCTGACAGCATTACAGTTCTGTGGTCACTGAGAAACTCAGGGCTATAAAGTGCCAATAATACATGCCTGGGGAACCTTTTCTTGGGAACTACAAAGGATTTCACCCTAATTTCTTGACCTCATCAAGGCCTCATGGGTCAGCAGATATGGAGGTGTGGGGATCACCCACCCCAGCAGGTGATGGCTGCAGGTCCCTGTGTCTTACCTGGGACACTGACACGATGGTTTGTCCGGGATACTGCGAGGTTGTGCTGGGCTCTGACTTTAAAGTGACCGTGCTGTCTGAGTTGGTAATGGAAGAAGGGGAGTTAGTGGCTGAAGTTGTAGATCCTGGAAGACAATTGGTAGAGGGCAGTGAAGCAATGTGGGTGCAAATCTGCTCTTAAAGGAACTTATATTTTAATGGCAACAATCACATCTCACGCCATGATTCTACTGCTCTTTCTCTACCACATCTCTGTCAGGGTAAGGTTTTGCATTTGGCTGCCAAGATGCTGATGGAAGAGAAGGGAACTCTTTCACAGTCTGGAAGTGCTGGTACAGGATGAATGGGCTAATACTGAATGCATCATGATAGTTTTCCCTGAAGTCTTAAACATGAAATTCCCACCCCTGTTTTTTCCCACTATTCAATTTAACCCCAGTCAGCTTGAACACAAGCACTGCTGAGATGGAGCTGAGTGTCCATGGTACAGAGGAATCTCACATCAGTGAGATTTCCTAACCAGCACTCACCTTTCACATGAGGTCTGTGCCTAAATACAGGCCCTAGATCTAAAGTAATTACAATGGAGGTAAAAAAAATCACAATGTTCTTTTCTAATTATCATAATTCCTTGCAAAAGACATGTTGAGGTGAACTGTGTTCCAAGCCTTCCAGATGGATCATAACAGCACTGTACCTGTTGAAGCTTTGCCTTTGGTAATGTTTTTAGGTTTCCTTTTCCTCGTCTGGATGCTTTCCTTTTTCATGGCCAGAGGTCGTGGTACCTTGACATTCATAAAGTTTGGAGTCATTAATATTGTATTTTACTCAGATCCTTCCCACACATGTGTTGCTTTCCTATTTATGTGCTGTAGCTCATGCAAAGCACCTAAAGTCCTTGTCCTTCACTAAGTGCTATTTTTCTCTGCAACAGGCCTTGGCTGGAAGATGTATAAGGCTAGCAGCTAAAGCTTTCCCACAAATTCTTTTTCCTTTATTTCCTATTTTTCTTTTCCTGATTTGTTAGTGACCTTTTTGACAGGGCCTTATTAAATTACTCTGACACACTGAGAGCCTACATGGCTCGCAGGGAACGGTCATGGGGTAAAGAGACTCCAACCCTTATGGCAGAATTTTGAAGAAACTGTACAGAGAGATGGAGTTTCCCCTTTGGCTGATGGACATATTACCAACAGTTTCCATCCTCTGTGGATAAATATTATCAGCCAGCCTTCATGTGGGCTCTTCAGCATCCTTCACACATTCTTAGTTTGCCACTGTAGAAGAAATATATTCCTTATCTCAGTTTGGATTTGAGGAGCTTCAGTTTTCTTTTTCACAGAATCATAGAATGTTTTTGGTTGAAAGGGACCTTAAAAGACCAATTAGTTCCAACATCACTACCACAGGCAGGGACACCTTCCACTAGTCCGGGTTGCTCTGAATTATGGCCTTGAACACTCACAGGGATGGGACATCCACAGTTTCTATGGGCAACCTGAGAGTGTTTCAGTACCCCCTTATCCTTGTCCTGAATAACCCTGGTAGGCTGAGCTTTTAACTGTTGAAGGAGACAGGACTGGGTTACAGCCCTCCTGGGTCTGGTCTAGAAGCTTGTGCCTCCACACCTGACCTCCTAGACCTGCTGGACAGTGATCCCAAAACCCAAAGAGACTCTCCCAGTTCCTCATGGACATGTTCCTCACCCCATGGAGCTTCATGTACAACCCGCAGGCATTGCAGACAGGCTCCCCTTCAGCATTCCTTCTCCAGAGGGTGGTGTTGGTTGTGTGGCAGTTAGTGCAACATAGGCCAGCACGTCTAGATGAAGACTTAAAAAACGAACAAACAAACAAACA
>VYZS01047648.1:7283-21126 GCA_013400695.1 Neodrepanis coruscans
AATGTTGACCTTATGTAACAGAGTGATCTATTTTTCACAAGCCCCGTGGCACCATCAGAGCTCTGTTGCTTCCCTCTTGTTTCCCTGGCAAAGGCAGCATTAGAATGTGGGATTCATAATTTCTTGCCTGCTGGGCTGATTAGCATCATTTGTTGACTACCACATACATAAACAGGTTAGATTCCCTCTTTTACCTGTTCTGCAGTGAAGCACTTGGGATGTCTGAGAATCAGACCTTGCTCTCAGCCTTTGAATACCATTGGTTTTTCTTTGAGGTATTCCTTTCAGCTGAGTCACAGCAGCATTTCTAATCCATTTCACCGTGGCTCAGAGAAGAAAGTATTGCTCTCCCTGTCCCAGAC
This sequence comes from Neodrepanis coruscans, assembly GCA_013400695.1. Classification (NCBI taxonomy): domain Eukaryota; kingdom Metazoa; phylum Chordata; class Aves; order Passeriformes; family Philepittidae; genus Neodrepanis; species Neodrepanis coruscans. The sequence continues at coordinate 7,646 of VYZS01047648.1, forward strand.
AGCCTGATGGTAATGGGTCTTAGCAGGTTTTGGTTCTGAAAGGAGGTTCTGGCATGGAGAACACCAGGTTGGGCAACACTGGTTTAACAGGCACACTGGGTGGAACATGCAATATGTAATTCCTTACCAAAGAGGGATTTACTGGCTTCTCTGAGGGCTGTGAGCTGGAGAATAGTCACAGCAGCACGTCAGCTCTTCAAAGATGCTAGAAGAGCTAAAAGTACTTTGACATCTTGTGGAAATGTTATGAAATATTTCTTTGATTAAAGTCAGGCAGCCTCTTCAGATGCTTGAAGAGGGATCAAGTGGTGAAGGAGAAAATGACATGGGAGGATAGCAGGTAAATATTAACAAAGTGTATTGCAGAGGTTTATTGAGAAGTTTCTTACAACACAGAATTACAGCTGCCCCCTGCAGTATTCACTTGCCTCTTTTTACCTCCTGGAAGTGTAATGAGATGAAACACTTTCTAAGGTCAACAGTTGGATTTAAATGTTAAAGGTTTCACAGTGCAGTGGTTTTCAAAGTAATTATGTTCCTTTTTTGGCCTTATTTAAATAACAAATGTGCTTAAATGGTTTGCAGTCTAGAAGATAAAGGGAAAGCAAAGCTCCATATGGGTATGACCTGTGCTGTGAATGCAAATGCCTCTCCTTTGGCAGGCCTCCCTGGTGTCTGAGTCATCCTCCAAGTGCCTTAGTGCACCTAGAAGTAAAGAGGTGGGAATTTCTGCTCGGGCCCAACTATGATCCTTGGTTTGGCTCTGGGCACATCCAGGCAAATGTCTGGTGTGACCAGAGGTGGCTGTTTTGAGGCTCACTCTCCCCTTTGTTCTCAGCCTCCCGTTCCAGAGACCAGGTCAGGTACCCCTGACTCTGCATTGGGCTACATGTTGCACTGTCCTGCCCTGACAAAACAAATGCTTCAGAGCAAGGGCTTAAAACTATGTAACTGATGATGATGTGATTTGTTGTCCCAGGGACAGACAAAAAATGAAACCTGAAAAGTGCTGAGGACTTATTTTATAACGTCATAGAGGTCCTTCAGACTGATGTCCTGGTACAGCCATGCCAGTGACAAAAATTCCTCCAGACCTCAGAGGCTGGATTTCACTGGAAGTGCTCAACTTAAGCTTAGCAGGGAGCGGTTTATGACAGTAGATAGCAAGGGACAATATGCTGACTGCATTGCTTTGCTGACTGAGCCACAAAAACTGCACAGAGACCACAGCTTCTCTTCAGAGATCCTGAAGGACTGGCCTTGACACTGTGAGCAGAAGATGAACTCTTGTACTGCTCTCCAAGGCTATATGAAGTCACTAGTAGAGGAGAATGCAGTGAGAAAGGCAATTGACCCTATTTTTGAATTTCTCCAAAAACTTTAGTATGATGAAAGAATTCTTGATATATTATATGTCAGTCTTTGATCAAAACATCAAAATCTACTTAAGAACCCATTTCTTGTGAAGCTTCCAAATGATGATTCTCAGAATATTTAGGTCTTTTCTGAGCAACAGAAGTCTTAAGTTTGCTATTTGCCTGTTTTGGTGGTTTGTTTGTTTTTTTTTTTCTGTTTAAGTTTTGTTAGTTTTTCCAGAACTGTTTATCTATTTTTAGTGAAGTTTGTCAAGATCTTTATTCTTCTGTGCACAAAAATTTCCAGAATGGTTTTTCTGAAATCTGTGATGAAAATTTGGTGGATGTGTTGAGTGAAATTCTGCATATAGAAGAAAAAAAAGTCATTTCTGTGTTCACAGAACAATACAAAAAAACTTTATACTTTCATTTTAATTAAAAATGTAAAAAAAGAGCCAACATGGAAAAAATTCAAGTACTCTCCCCTATGGTAAGCCATGCTTCAGTCATTAGGCAGGCTGGTTAGTCTGTTTTTAGCTGTTTCTTTTGAATCTTTTTGCAGCCCAAAAATGTCCCTTGTCACTAGATCCATATTTCTACAAATCTGAAAAATGGAATTCCATTAACTTTTCTCCCTTGTCTTCTCTATAGTTAATGGTATGTACTATCTTGGCCCCTTATGTCTCTCCTTTGCAGTGGTGCCTAAAAACTACTGGAGCAGTGTGCTATCAATAGCTTGTCCCACAGCTGGGTGATTTCTTGCTCCCCTTGTCTGTATCCTTATTTCTTTCTACCTTGTTTTGTACATTCTCTGAGGTGTGTACTGTTTGTGTTTCTGCAGTGTGAATGCAGCTGGCTGCTCCTCTGCTGCTGTACTTGACATAGGGTTTGGTCCATAGGTGTGTTCCTCACCAGCAAAGGCAGGCTGACATGTGTCTTCTCTTAAACTGCAGATCCCATCTCTTGTCTGTGCTGAGATGACCTCATGGAGAAAAATTATGTGAGACACATGATTTGTAGGAAAGATAGATAAGATTGCCCCATGTCGTGGTTTTACCACTAANTGCGGGGACAGAGGATGATGCTGCCACCACGGTGAATCCATGCCGAAAGAGCGATGCTACCACCACGAGCTCCAGAGCCGAAAAGAGGAAGATGGCGCCCACTCTCCCCTTTTTATAGGGGGCCCCAATCTGCGCATGCGTAGATGACCCCTAGGGGCTGGCCTTTCCTGCAATTGGATGGTCGGCACCCTGGGGCCCGCCCCAGCAAGGCCTCGCGCGCGCAGTCGCTCATGGGAAACGCCGCGGCCGTCCGGAAGCGACACGCGCGCCGGGAGGGAATTTCCGCTAATGGCTGGCTGCCGCTTCGCCGGTGCCGGTGGGCAGCGAGGGAGGAAGGAGGTGCGCGGCGGGCCCGGTGGCTGCACCCGCCACTGCAGCGGGTGCCACTGAGCCACCCGAGTCTTCAAACCCCCCGCCGCCGGCTCCGGGCGCGCTCTCGGCCCGTGCGGGTGGGGAGTCCCCCCCATCGGACCCCGCACGGTAGGAAAAAAGACCAGTTTTACCTTCATTTTCACCCCACGACGCCCCATGAAAGAACCATGGACATATGCAGATATGTACTGAGGGTCCAGATGGCAGGAGATGGTATTTGTCCCCCTCTCAAGCTTTTGCTTTGCCTCCTTGTTTTTGCCAAGTATATTGAAATGTTGTTAATAAGCTTCTTGAAGAAGTGACAACTGAATTATAAACCATCAAGACAGAAAATTCACACATTGCTGTGTTAGCAAACAGTATCCCATTTTCTTTCTTCTGGAAAAGCTATTGCATGGTAGGAAATGTTGAAGCAGGATGAGGACTTAGAACAATGTACTATTCAGAAGAATTTGCCAGCCTTTAATCCTGCAGTCCATCAGTCTGCTCCTAGCAGACAAAACAATTAATCTGAAAAAGATACACAGATGTTCAGGTCAAGATCTTTTCTCCTGATTTATGTACTCAGAGTAGTTTGGAGGGTACAGGAACAAAACATTGAGAGTTTAGGATAATTCATCTGTGTCTCAGATACACTGCAAACTTCTTCAAAGGGGTAATATTTTCGTGAGGGTTTGACAAACACAAGGGTAGTCCAATGCATCTGCAGTATAAGTATCAGTCCAAATCAGAAGTGCTGGCTGCTAATATGGGGTGCATCTCTCTAGTTCCAACAGAGCCAGGTCTCTCACCTGTCCATGCTATGACTGAGTTGTGATTTGATGCAGAAAAGCTCAGGATAACCTTGGGGCTTCAAGGAGGCTGAAGACACCAGCTTTAGTGTTAGGTTATTTGTGTTTAGCGGGACAGCCATGGCCTCAGCTCTCTGCATCTAAGGCAAATCACGGAAAGTCTAATTCTCCTAAAATTATTCTGTGCCAAACTTGTAGGTCACTGAGCTCTAGAGCTGAATTTACAATCCTGCATATCCTTCTGTGCCCTGGGACTTAGAGGCATGATTTCAAACACAAGGGGCAGAGCATATTTCTAGATGAAGATGAGTGTTTGGTCAAAAGCTAAGAGAAGTTCTTGACATACAGGAGTGTCATCTCCTGTTTTCTGGGGTGTATTTCTACAGCATCACACATAGTGAAAACAGAAGTGGACCACACTTCACAGGAGGAGATTAGTTCCATGGAGCTCTAATGAGGATGGCTTGAAAAAGGGCCACATCCTGAGGCTTGGACACAGATTTAAACTGTAGATAGAAGGTAAGTGAAGCTGCTTAGTGATGACAATACACAAAGCAGGACTGCAAGTGATGCCGTAACGGGAATGTTTAATATTTGGGATTTCACTATAGCTAGGTAGCTGAGTAACTTAGAATATTAAGGGTAGAAAATGGCCTGTCCTTCACATGTTTGCATTCTTCTGTATAAATAAAGAGGTAGCTAGACCAAAACATAGAAAGCTGGGCTTCTAGGCCTAGTGGGGGCTAACAGGGGTGGGGATAAGCAATAAGGGACCATCCTGTTGGGTGTTTTAGGGGCATAGTAGTAAGATGGGGTTTAGTTGGATAGATGAAAGGGGTGGGCACTAGAGGTTATAAAATTGGAGAGATTGTTATGAATTTCCTCTTTGGACCATCGGACACCACCAGTAAAAGCTGCTCTCTTCCTTCACTGCGTGTTTGTCTCGCTTCTTATCTTGGCCCAGCCTGGGCCCTGACAGCAACACAAGTACCTTGTGCAAACACTCAAGCCTACTCATTGCAATTTTAGATGTGCGTTATTTTTGCATTTCCATCTTTCCTGTTTCCATGTTGTTAGGAATCAAGGTGCAGCATGCACTTGCTAACAGGACAGTCTGTTCCTTTCAAGATCAGGTGCCCTTGGACCAGCTTTTGTTTTGTATCAGAGTCAGAGATAGTCAAGCGCAAGGTCCCAGGTAGGACCTCCCAGGAGAGGCTGGGAGGAAAGGCTTTAGAAGAAAGAGCACATATTCAAAACTATCAGAAGGGAAAGGCACAGCAATAAGGGCTCCATGAAGTTGCTTTGTTTTGATGTTTTCTGTTTAAGTAGTGACAAAGGGAAGGACCCATGGAATGTGTATGGCGAGCTGTGCCCTTCTGAGCTCACNTATAGCTAGGTAGCTGAGTAACTTAGAATATTAAGGGTAGAAAATGGCCTGTCCTTCACATGTTTGCATTCTTCTGTATAAATAAAGAGGTAGCTAGACCAAAACATAGAAAGCTGGGCTTCTAGGCCTAGTGGGGGCTAACAGGGGTGGGGATAAGCAATAAGGGACCATCCTGTTGGGTGTTTTAGGGGCATAGTAGTAAGATGGGGTTTAGTTGGATAGATGAAAGGGGTGGGCACTAGAGGTTATAAAATTGGAGAGATTGTTATGAATTTCCTCTTTGGACCATCGGACACCACCAGTAAAAGCTGCTCTCTTCCTTCACTGCGTGTTTGTCTCGCTTCTTATCTTGGCCCAGCCTGGGCCCTGACAGCAACACAAGTACCTTGTGCAAACACTCAAGCCTACTCATTGCAATTTTAGATGTGCGTTATTTTTGCATTTCCATCTTTCCTGTTTCCATGTTGTTAGGAATCAAGGTGCAGCATGCACTTGCTAACAGGACAGTCTGTTCCTTTCAAGATCAGGTGCCCTTGGACCAGCTTTTGTTTTGTATCAGAGTCAGAGATAGTCAAGCGCAAGGTCCCAGGTAGGACCTCCCAGGAGAGGCTGGGAGGAAAGGCTTTAGAAGAAAGAGCACATATTCAAAACTATCAGAAGGGAAAGGCACAGCAATAAGGGCTCCATGAAGTTGCTTTGTTTTGATGTTTTCTGTTTAAGTAGTGACAAAGGGAAGGACCCATGGAATGTGTATGGCGAGCTGTGCCCTTCTGAGCTCACCAGGGAGCTGCCTGCTCTGTGTGGTGCCATGGAGAAAAATCACTCTGCCAGTGCATGTGCAGACAGGGATACAGAAATGTTATTCTTGCTATTCTTCTGTTTCTGCTTGGAGTTGGGTTATTGAGAGAAACATTTACTCTCTCAATTGTCCAGAGTTGCAATGTGATAGTGTGGCGGGCTGCCCCTGGCTGGATGCCCAGTGCCCACCAAAGCTGCTCCATCATGCCCCTCCTCAGATGGGCAGGAAAGAGAAAATAAAACAAAAGGCTCATGTGTTCAGATAACACTAGGGAGAGGCCACTCACCAATTACTGTCATGGACAAAACAGAGTAGAAAAATGAGAAGTAAAACTAAATCTTAAAAGCACCTTCCCACTACCTTTCCTTTCTTTCTGGGCTTTATTCCTGATCCTCTACATCCTCTCCCCAGTGGCACAGCAGGACAGGGAATGAGGGTTATGGTCAGTTCATCACATGTTGTTTCTGTTGTTGCCTCCTCCTCAGGGGAGGACTCCTTACAGTTTTCCCTTCTTCCAACGAGGTCCCTCCCACGTGACACAGTTCTGCACAAACTTCTCCCCACGTGGGTCCTTCCCACAGGCTACAGTTCTTTACAAACTAGTCCAGTGTGGCTCCACTGAAGGGTCACAAGTCCTGCCAGAAAACCTGCTCCATTGTGGGCTCCTCCCTCCAGGGAGCTGTGTGTCCTGCCAGGAGCCTGCCTCCAGCATGGGCTTCCCATGGGGTAATGTAATCCTTTGAACATCTACCTGCTCCAGCATGGGCTCCTCAGAGACTGCAGCTGGATCTCTGCTCCTCTGTGAACCTTCATGAGCTGCAGAGGCACAGCTGCCTTACCATGGTCTGCATCATGAGCCGCAGGGGAACCTCTGTTCTGGTGCCTGGAGCACCTCCCCCCTCTCTCCACCATAGGGATTCTAATCTCTTTACAAACTGATTGCACTGGCCTGGTGGCATTACTCTTTATGCAAACAGAACCACTGTATCTTTTTAAAGGAGGAAGTAACTGATGCCAACTGATGGCACACAGAGCTTGATCCAGGCAAATGGAATAAAAAAGAAACAGTCTTGTTTTGGCTTTCTAGCAGTGGCACAGGAATACTAGAATTGCCTTGGGAGCAAAACAGGGAATCAAGTTATAGTGGGAGAAACTAATCATAGAAAGTTTTGGTTTGGAAGGGANGTAGAAAAATGAGAAGTAAAACTAAATCTTAAAAGCACCTTCCCACTACCTTTCCTTTCTTTCTGGGCTTTATTCCTGATCCTCTACATCCTCTCCCCAGTGGCACAGCAGGACAGGGAATGAGGGTTATGGTCAGTTCATCACATGTTGTTTCTGTTGTTGCCTCCTCCTCAGGGGAGGACTCCTTACAGTTTTCCCTTCTTCCAACGAGGTCCCTCCCACGTGACACAGTTCTGCACAAACTTCTCCCCACGTGGGTCCTTCCCACAGGCTACAGTTCTTTACAAACTAGTCCAGTGTGGCTCCACTGAAGGGTCACAAGTCCTGCCAGAAAACCTGCTCCATTGTGGGCTCCTCCCTCCAGGGAGCTGTGTGTCCTGCCAGGAGCCTGCCTCCAGCATGGGCTTCCCATGGGGTAATGTAATCCTTTGAACATCTACCTGCTCCAGCATGGGCTCCTCAGAGACTGCAGCTGGATCTCTGCTCCTCTGTGAACCTTCATGAGCTGCAGAGGCACAGCTGCCTTACCATGGTCTGCATCATGAGCCGCAGGGGAACCTCTGTTCTGGTGCCTGGAGCACCTCCCCCCTCTCTCCACCATAGGGATTCTAATCTCTTTACAAACTGATTGCACTGGCCTGGTGGCATTACTCTTTATGCAAACAGAACCACTGTATCTTTTTAAAGGAGGAAGTAACTGATGCCAACTGATGGCACACAGAGCTTGATCCAGGCAAATGGAATAAAAAAGAAACAATCTTGTTTTGGCTTTCTAGCAGTGGCACAGGAATACTAGAATTGCCTTGGGAGCAAAACAGGGAATCAAGTTATAGTGGGAGAAACTAATCATAGAAAGTTTTGGTTTGGAAGGGACCTTCAAAGACCATGTAGTCCAACCCCTTGTTATGGGCAGGGACATCTTTCACTAGATCAGATTGCTCAAAGCCCCATCCCACCTGATGCTGAACACAACTCAGTCTCAGATAGGGAATCAAACCTGATTTATATCCTCTTTTCTTAGAAGTGCTTACCTCATCCACGCAGCTATGAACCACTTGAGTACTGAGCTTTCTTTTTGAGGAAAGAACCATGAAGAACAGTACTAGCTTTTAAGCCCCAAATTTTACTTGGGATTTGCTTTGGTCTTCATTGAAATAATCTCCCTCCCTTTACTTGTTGCACTTTTTGATTTTCCTGACTTCTAATATTTGGCCCTCTGTCTTCCTGCTTGGGCAAACAGTGATGTCCTGTTCTTATGCCAAGATCATGCATTTTCTTCCCCTCACAGAAGCATTATGAGTATGAAACTTCTAATCCACATAAATACAAATACAGATGTGCCTCATATGTACTAGTAAGATTAAAGTGTTCATCTTGCTACTACTGGTTTTTGATTGAGAGAGTTGATTTCCATGACACTCATGTTGATACTGGATATAAGGTAACTACCTCATATTCAATCTTGAAGAGTTATAAGGCAGCATAGGAAGTCAGGAAGTTGTTTTAATGTACTAAGAGATGGAAAAGCAGGGAGATTATAAAACAGGTTATAGGGACAGCTTGGTAAATAGAAACTACAACTTCATATCAATAGAGCATGACAGCAAAGAGTGGAGACTAATAGTGGTTGGTTAAATGCCGTGATCTCAGTGGAACAATTAAATGTCTATCAGAGATATTAAATATGAATTAGAAAAACAGCAATCAGTCTGAGTGATAGCAAGCTGCTGGTGTGCATACAGGATGAAGAGAACTTCAGAAAATTACGTGGAAGGTCAGCTGTGTAGTCCCTTCTGAGGAGAGCTCAGACGTTCTCCATATAAAGAGAAAGGCAATGAACACATTTGGGGAATCATGTGCCGGAAATACATGTCACGCAGCTGTCACTGCATACAGCAAATGCTCTGAATTTTACAAACTATTCCCCTCACAGTACTGGGTGGATGGGGAGCCACCCCAAACACTTAGATTCTGAGAGATTTAGAGTGATAACATTTTCCATATGTTACAAAATTTTCAGTTTTACCAGAATCAAAAAAGTTTTAGTTTCAGAGCTTTAGTTCTGTTGTGCCTGTAAATATCACAGAAACGGTTTCTGTTTGCAAAGTGAAAATTATAAAGATTGGTCTAGGAATACTAAAGAAGATTAATAGCTACTGTCTGCAGTGTGCTTTGTTTTTTGTGTTCTTCTTGCTGCTATAATTAAGGATTTCTTGTCATTATCACTTTCTGTGTGTCACTATGGTTTTCTATAATTTATTGAGGAGAAAAGAGGGAAAGACATTTCATTCATCATTGCAAATCTCTTTTATGTGTGTTAATGTGCTATATATAAAGTGATTAAACTGACAACATCAGCATTTGGACCCTAATTTATTATGCAAATAACGTGCTCTTCCTTAACTAATATGTGGCCTCTTGGGGCAGAATCAGAATTACATTGCTTTTTCTAAACTCTCTGAAAGGCCATACCTGACATCTCAAGTGGCTACAAATGAATAATTTTCTTTCTCTTGCCTGCCTCCTCACCAGATATGTGTTACAGAGAAGCTTGTTGAACACAGACAGCTGGTTCCCGTGCCTTATGCTGTTCTTGTCCACAAGCTAGATACCAATTTCTAGGTTGAGCCAACTCACCTAACTGTAAAAGACATCTATGTTGATGCCACATCTCAGGTCGACAGGTCAACAGTTTTTATCTGTCTGACTTCATTTTGTACAGTACCCTTTTCATACATCTGCACTTGCAGCAAGCCACCTCTGGTGTACAAATACCATAAAATACTTAGAAACATTGCAATGATTTTAAGCTACTTTAAATGTGGCCTTGTTTAAATTAGTTTAACCTGTGGTTTTGTCATAATATCAAATATCTGATATTGTGGCTTTGAAGGATAGTGGAAAGAGGAAGCCAGAGACAATCCAATGGTGTTCCTTGTCCCATCTGTTTCTTTTTCCCTTCATTTCCAGTAAATAAGGTGATCTAAGAACTAGGACTTTTAGATAAAGCCTCCTGGAAATTGATGGACAGTTGGCCCTCTGCCTTCTGTGAGTTCTGGATCAGGCTCTGAGGTTGGTGGCTTAGCCAGCAGGCTGGATACACTATGTCTGATATAGCGTGAGAGAGAGGTGGAGGTGTTTGTAGGTCTGAGAGCATCAGGACCTCCCACTAGGCAGCTCCTCCATATAGGCAGCTTTATAGAACTGCATCAGAGCACTGACAGGATCAGGGACACAGAGAGAGTGCTCTTACATGAAACTTGTCTCTCCCCCTTACCAGGCTATGCCTGTGCTTTACCATTATAAAACAGGAACCTCAATGACAGCAGTACTTTTTCCTTTGATTTTACGAAGGCAAAGGCAGGAAATATCCAATTCACAAGCAAATAAGAGAGATGGGTCATTGCAATATCAGTAACTGATTTTCTCCTTCCAGCGCAGAAATGGTCTGTATTTTCACTTCAACAGAATGACAAGCTTACTTTGTTGTAAAACTAATGCCCGCTATCTAAACAACATGAAGAAAAACAATCTTCTATCACAATAATCTGTACTATATAAACTATAAAGATGTATTTATTCTTAGCTATGTCTTTGTCTTATAGTCCTACGGAAAGTTAAATGAAAAGGAAAACTATTGAATGAAAGTGGAATAAATTAATGTGAATATATATTTTTGTAAATGATTTTGTACTTCTTCATGTGATATCTTATTCAGACTCTAGATCAAAACTGAAACTGATTCTAAGGCCTAGAGAGTGTTTAGAAATTATTAACAATGAAAATAACTGATTGTTGCTGAGCCATCATGTCTCCTCAGATAGTTCATGTTTGATGCTTTGTGCAGAACAGAAGATGAAGCAGCACATTTCTCATTATATTTGACTGCTAAAACACACATTGCTCTCTAATGTTAGGCTTCTCATACAGATGGATGAATTCAAAATATAAACTTGTAACTAAGGAACTGCTAAAGCATCCATCTCAGGGAAGAAGAGTCCTTTAAAGCAGCTCTTTTTGTCAATCATTCAAGCTACAGTCTGGCAATATCTAAAGCTCTGTTAGAACAGTTGCAGTGAATCCCACACTCGTGATATCGGAAGGCAAATCCTGCCTTCAGTTCCACTTTCAAAGCTCCACAGCTTTTTATACTGCTTATTCTTCTAGTTGAAGATGCCAAAGATAAGAACCAGAGAAGAGGTTGTTCGTTCTTTTTTTCTACTTGCCTCTTGCTTAGATTCTGAAAGTGATTTGCACAGTATGTAGTCCTGATAGATTCTTCTGTTCTCTCTAAATCTAGCAATACAAATATGGTGGCATTTTGCCTTTTTTTCTTCCTTTCCAAATCAATCTTCTGTGCACAATGTCCCGTTATGAGGACTTGTTTTTATGTGCCATCCAGCTTTTCACCTTTATTTATGTACATACTTTCTCTCTCTGGTCTCATGGCCCCTAAATTCTCGTCCACATTAAATTTCCTAATATACCAATACAGAAAGAATTCCATGACTCACAAGGAAGTCTGTGCTTCAGTCCTTTGAAAAACTTAACACTTTATACTTCCCATTCAAATTCTCTCCTCAGCTTATCTGCCTCTGGACCTTTACAGGCATCTCAAGTTGGGAAATTTTGACATAAAGGCCTTTACTAAACGCCCATCTGGTAATGGTAGCCTGATGCTGGTTTTAATTTATCATAAGACCAGTTTCTAGCATGACCCTTTTACTGAGGGGTTATACCCTTCAAGACAGCATGGTTTCTTTGAGGAATGCTTCCTATCTCACTTTTTTTTTAATTGCCATTGTAATGATTTCTATTGCATGTACTCACTTCACATCTTACTTTCTTCACTCTTCATCCCATATTCTGAGGTAGGTTTAGAGGATATTTTACTTAGAATTCATCATTGCCCCTCATCAGGCTACCAGAATGAGAGTGTATATTTCATCTGGCTTGACTGTTGACTTCCCTAAATTTCTTCAGATTGCTCCCCCACAAGTTGTCTTTCTGTTAAATTACTGCAAAGACACTGGAAACTAGCACCCATATTCAGAGCATAAGAAATATTTTTGAGTCCTCCAGTCATTTTAATACATTTTTTAATCAATGAGAAATAAATTAGACTCTTCTCCAGTATCAATGCTCTCTACTCTGGCCTTTGTGAAGTGGGATTTGCATAGAGGGCCTCAGAGCCTTTAATGAAGCATCTGGTTCTGGAAGGTGGTTTGGTTTGAGACCTTCTATGACACTAGCAAGAGAGGCCTGTCGCCTGTGACTTGTAACACCGTGTGTGGGCCTAAAAGTAGTGTCTATTGCAAGCCTCCATGATGGAGGCTAGAGCAAGCCAAGTTGCCCTGTCCAAACCAGCGCTTCTGGTGGTTCCTAAAATAAGAGAGGGATGTAGGAGTCCTGCCTTTGGCTTGACTTGGTTTCACAGTTGTGCAGACCAGAGCAAAACTGTTATGGTACTTTCCCCTACTTTCCCCTCTGCTTCCTCACACAGTCTCCTTATCTAGATTAACTGAAGCCTCAGACAAAGAAACAGTTTCAGTGTATCACATTGTCTGTACTCCCTTAAAAGAAAATGCATACTAAGTTATCACTATTCAGCATTGCAAATGTGTTCAGTGAAAGCAGTGATTTTTATGTCACGCATTAAAGCTGAACCTTTCCTCACATGATTGGTTTCTGGGTCAGTGTATAGGAAGCACATTTATTAACATGGACTTGAGCTTTATTAATTTTTTTTACCAGAAATTATCTCTAACCTTTCTTTCTAAGGCATTGGTATTAAAAACAGTAACCCCCCCCCCCCCATGTTTATTTATCATGCATTTTTCTTGGGTCTCAGGGCTGTGTGTGGCAAGGATATAAATTAGAAGGTATTCTGCAGTGAAAAACTTTTGCATAAATTCCTTTTAATGAAGCAATCGTCATTATGGGGATAATTTATCTGTATGCTTTGAATTAGAGAAATTACTGAGATTAATCTTACTCTTTCTGTTAATATCATGTAGTTTAAATAAATACAATTCTGCAATCTTTGGTGCTGTTCCAGTACTCTCTTGTGGTGGTTTTACCACAAATTTAGCAATTTGGATAAGAGATTCCGAGACAAGCCACAAACACACCCCAAAATGAAGAAAACACACAAATATCACAGTTTATTTCGCGCACACACAAAAACCCGACAATTAAAGTGCAAACAGACAAACAAATTAAGTTTCCCAGGGCCCGTTTTTGGGATGAGGACACTCTGGAGATAGTGCTTGTCTCTCTCTGGGCTCCCGGAGAGACGCCGGGGTAATTAGAAGAAGCACATGGCTGGTCTGAGGACCCCTTTTAGCAGCGCGAGCTTCTGCCCGGCTTTGACTGAAGGAGAAATACTCAAAAAAATTAGAAAACCGCGCACGCGCCCCTCTCTCCCCTCTCCCGATAGCCCAGGGAGGGGTCTAGTGCTGATGGAGGGAGAGATGTGGTCTTTGGACCCCGGCAATAGTCACCGATGATTGCCAGACCACTCACCCC
>VYZS01047650.1:5423-51490 GCA_013400695.1 Neodrepanis coruscans
AAACAAATTCCTGAAAAAAAAAAAAAAAAAAGGCCCAACAAACACTAAAAAAAAGTATCCATATCTCCTTTTCCTTCTGCCAGTGCCAGGGCCTAATGAAACTCATACACTGAATACAAATGATTAAATAAAAGGGCAAATTAAGTTTCTTCTTGGTCAAAATCAATATAGCATCAGTTTGGCATCTTCCATGTTCTCTGTCAGTGAATTAGTACTTAACATTAACATCTCCAAGGTATTGTCCATCAATTGCCTTATTAATCTGACACTTGCAGCCCCATGGATGGTCTCTATCTCCTTGGTGCAGGAAGTTCACTAATTCTAATGAACACATCCAGCATTTCTATGGCACAAGGAATAGGTTATTTCAGTTTTTTCCTCCCTGCCAGTGAGCGCAGTGGCAGCAATCCCTCGATCCATTCATTGGCAGCCAACATCATCTCCTGCCAAAAGGCCACCTCCTCCTGTGTGGAGTCCATCCAGTCCACAGAGATGCCATAGCTTAAACCTGAAAAGAACAAGAAAACTACAGTGTTGGGAGCTACACAAAGCTTCCACTCCATGCAAAAATATTCAATGGGATGTAACTGTTGCAGGCAGTGTCTTAATATAAAAGGTGCTGACTTCCCCTCAGCAAGTTGCACCCTGAACACCTCCTGTGAATGAGCTCCATTTACACCAGAGTTCAGAATGAAGTCACTGCAAAAGCCATAAAAAGCAAGAATACTAAACATAACCTGCCAAGGAAAATACTATTTGGCTCAAGTCCTTCCGGTATCTTTTTGAATGGTAAAGAAGTTCTTAAAGGCTTGGTTTTCCCCCTAAATGATATTCTTGTGAACGGGATGGGGTCTATGTCTAAATTCTCCTGCTTCATTTGTAAAGGAATCAAACATACCATAGAGGAAAAGTGTGTACATCAATTTCAAGTCAATTACTCAACTAATTTTTCATATGCTAATTAGTTGTCAATGAGATAAAAGTCTAAATTTAGATCACAGCTAATCTTGAGTTTGGTATTTTTGTATCTTGCTTATGGGCTTATTCTTGTTGCCTTTTCCCACTGGATAGTTCACAACCCTTCTGGTGACATTAGAGACTGAAAACAGAGAACACACAAGCAAATCCAATAACCACACCTTAAGGCAAACCTTCCAGCTACCATGAGCCTTTTCCCAATATCCTCAAGGAACAGTCATCCTTGATTGCAACATTCTGAAATCTTCTCTGAGACAGCATTTCAAGGCCGGACAGTCACCAGGTGGTGCTGTCCCATATGACATTCCAGTTCATCTCTGAGCACCCTTTGCTGGAAGGAGCACCTATATAATGTTGGTTTATCATGCAGCCTGTTTTTCTGTAACAGCAAGAAAACTTCTGATGGATCCAAGAAGATTCTTTAGTTTTCCCAGATCTCAGAGCTGATGTTGTCAGAAGACATGGGAACAGAGGGTTGTTGTCATGGTAGCAGGGCCTCGTCCATCCCAACACAGTGCAGGTACCAAGACTCTCACCAGTTAATGGGACTCCCCTTCCCTGGTTTCTGCCCAACAAGAAAATGCTCTGCAACTTCCCTTTTTATCTTGTGGCTCAGCACTATGGTAACAGTATTGAGTTAATATAAAGGAAAATGTGGTAACATGTTATCACAGGAAAACACTTACCTGTCCCAAGGCCCAGCCTGATTCCTCCAAGGAAATGGTTGGTAAGCTTCTCATGATCCCACACAGTCAGCTCAACACAAGCATCCTTTAGATCCTCTGTATGAAAGCCATCATACACAATAGTGTGGTTGAAAACAGGGTTTGTGTCTCTTTTTATGACTCGAGTCTTTTGGTAACTCTTCTTACTGGTGTCTGGAAGCACATAGCTTTGAGAGGAGAAAAAACACAGCATGAAGTATTGAATAGCACCTAAAATTTGGATTGTTTCTACAAAGTTCCTTGGTCTAAAAAAGCCTCAGTTCTGAAGAAAGGAGGAGTTTGGTTTCAACTTAAGAAATCTCTGGAGATTTAATAGAAAATTTTCATAATTCCTAGATTAAACTCTTTTTTTTCCCTATGAAAATCCATTTTAAAGACACACATTTTCATAAAGTAGGGTACTTGCTTAAAATTTCCTGCTTTTGGCAAGCTTCTTTTGCAAACTGACATTTTACATTTAAAAATAGACATTACTTTCACATATTTCTATTTTCATGAATTTTTATAACTTAGATGCCCAAGAGGGCATTTCAAAATGGCCAGCTAGGCCTCTTGAGCAGCAAACCTTTCTGCAGGAGAACTCTGTAAGGATTTAAAATATGTAACAAACATGGTGACCACTTCAAGCGCCAAAATCATCTTAAAATCCTTTTAAAATATTTTTCATTTTCTGTAATACTTGCAGCAATGTTTCCCATTTAACAGGCAGAACTTATGTTGCAGGCTGCAGAAAACACATATATGCTAAATTCTGGAAGAATCGATCTCAAAGATCCAGGCAGGATACAACTATGTCAGTTCTGATGAGTTCCTAACAAATTCCTAAACTTTCCATGCAAGCCCATGTCAAAGCAAAATTCACAAGGCCTCATGAACACTCTGGACTGAGGTGCAGGGTCCATGAACGCCTCTCACTTAGATGTTAGAGGCAAATCACTGAGTAAGTCACAGACAGTGATGGACCTTTATCACAGCAAGGATTTTCCTAATTTGGTCACAAGAATAAAAAGGGCAAGTCTCCCCTAAGAGAGGCACAGCTTGGTGAGCCTGAGAAGAGAAAAGAAAACACACAGCTTTGTGGAGGTCCAGAGCCAGGAGCAAAGCCAATACCGTGCTCATGCACCTACCATTTCACAAAGGAGTCAACTCCAGAAGGACGTAACTGCAGCAGGTCCTTGACGTCTTTGACCCAAATGTGAACTTCGCCAGAGGGAGGATTCTTAGGACCTGCCATGTAGGAGACAAGAAAAACTATTGTGCCACCCTTGCAAGAGCTCACAGGGTGACAGGTTTGCTCTCCAGGACCCTGGGGAGCCACATGACTCCTATGGGTTCTTACTCCCCTCTCTGGGTGTCTCAGCACCACTGCCAGCTCTGTCACACCTACAGCTGCAGAGACTCCTGAAAAACATGCCAGTGCTGCTTTCAACCAGGAAAGGAAAACAAACTGCTAAGCCAAGCCAGCCTCGTACCTGCCCCGCAGTAACACTGGTTTTGTGTTACTGCTACCACATCACAGCACCTACAACACTTGTAACAGCTGATGAGATTGAGATTGTTGAGCCCTTCCTCTCTCCCCAGCAGATGTGAAAATTGGATGTAGGCTGCAGGCAGTACTATAAAGCACTCCTGGTTGTGCCTTTGTGCTGATCTCTAAGATCTCGCCCTAATAAGATTCCTCTTTAACCAGCCCTTAAACAGATTATGCATTGGAAGCTGCGTGTCTACATATGGGCAATACTTAATACATGAACCACATTTTACCTAGGCTTCCAGGGGGGACGTACTTAATAGACAAACTCATCACTCCTCGATGATCCACACCATTAACAGCAGAAAGGCTCTGAAACAGAAAGAGTTACGACTGACTAAATGAAGGATTGTGTAAACACAGCAAGGCAAATAGCTTTTGAGTTCAGTGGAGGGGCACAAATGGACAAACTGATTTTGCATGGCTTGAGCAGCCCCTTTCTCAGGGCAGCTCCTTTCTTTATGGCTTTGTTCTCAAACTCACTCTCAGAACCAAAAGTCTGAGGATTCAGAGCAAGGCTGCCCTTCTAGGCATGTCCAGCTGAACATAATTAAGAATCTTGGTTCTGAAAGACAAATGTTCTTTATTAGATGGAAAGGCATCTCTAATCAGATCTGAGATCAGAAGCATGCAGGAAGCTGTACAGGATTTACAAACAGTGGCATCTGAATATCTACCTCTCACAGCATGTTCAGCTGCTTCACCTAGTAGTCTGCTCTCTACTTTTAAGGGATAGTCTTCATGTGAGTAGAGAGAATGGCAAAGTCATGTTGGAGTTTCTGTGATTAATGTCAGGTTGCATTTATGAAAGTGTCCCTACAGATCAGTCACCAAGTAAGACCCAAGAAGGCCATTGTTCAGAGCACTGAATGCTGCACTAATGTGCCCAGGGCTTGTTACCTAGGTACAGTTCAGGTTGTTCTGCTCCATCACACCCAAAGACCTCAGAGGAGTCAGGAAGGACTTCTGCCATCCCTAAAAGCTTCAGGGTTGGGCTAAGAACTGGGATTGCAGCTGAGAAACGTACCCGGGGCTTCAGTGGGTACCAGTTGAGTTTCCTGTTGCTCCAGTCCCAGCTGGCCAAGTCTATTTCGATCTCGCCCAAGAAACTGTTACGTCCCAGTGGATCATTGTGCCAAACAGACAGATTTAATTTTTGGATCAGCAATACCATTTTCTCTATTTTATACTAAAGGAAAAAAGAGAAGTTGTTCAAATTTTCCTTCTGTTTCTTTCACAACCAGAAATAAACTACCCAAAATCTTGAATAAGCTCTGAGACACTCACCCCACACATGCACTACTAGTGGACTGGCCTTGCCCTGAACATCTTTTTTTGTCCTACAGCAATGCTACCACCCTGACAAAGCTTTTCTGCTGAGTACAGGGAAACCTGGCACTCCATTTATCACAGGGTAAAACCAATATTCTTTCAAGAATTATTAACACAGGCTTGGGCATTGTTAAATATTCCTCTATGCTTTGATGAGTTACATCACATAACGCAGACCTTTCTTAGTAGTCCCATGGCTTGTAACTGCATTCCAGAGAAGGGGAGGACAAACATCCCTTGCTCTGGCTGAAGGCAGGACAGGCTGCAGGTCCATATTACATGCAAAGATCACTGTTTGGTTTACAGAGAAATCTTGGGTGCCACACAGATGGGTGCAAAGAAGCCTTTAACATCCCAGGCCTCGCCAACCCAAGGGAAGAGCAGTGCAGTTTTGGTGGGAGGCAGGCAAAGAAGCCTGGACAAGAAGGTAGGATCATTCCAGACCTGACCTGGTGCCTGCTACAACACAGGATTTCAGAGCACGTATTTGTTCTTACCCGTAACACCTCATTGTAAATGGGATTCACTGTCCTTTTCTTCACTGAAGTCTTCCTCTTACCCATTCTGGCTTTATCTGGGAGCAAGTAGGTTTTAACATACCTAGAAAAGAAAACAAACTCCTTCTGGATATTGTCCCCCGTTGCTAAGCTCTCTAATAAGCAAGCAGCACTTGTGAACAGGGACATAGAAACAACAGACCTGGAATCAATTCTTTAAGGGAAAAACTAATTAAGAGGCCTGCTAGGATATTAACTTGGCTGGTGTGTGAACTTATAAATCTCACTGGAGATGGATGAATGCCACCAACATTCTGAACAGACAGCTGTCTTAAGCAACATGGGAAGCCATCAAGGCCATATATTAATCTTCAGAAATGACCAAAACTATTGCATCTCCGTGCACTCAAAATCAGGGAGAAAATAGACAGGGAAAAAAAGGTGGAATATCTTTAGGTTTGTCTCTCAGGGTTCAAATCCAAGCTCCTTTTCATCATCTTTCAAACTAGAGATCACTAACCACTACAACTACCACTGTGTCACTAACAGCACTCCTCTGTGGAGTTCCTGTTCATACAGACACATCTGCATCCCCGGAGCTATTACAAAGTGGATTCACCATGGGGAGATCAAGGTTCACGTGCATGCAGACAGAACATATCCCAGTGACAAGAGGAACTATCCTTGTAATTATCAAAGCTTTCTCAATCTGTTCAAATTTAAGTCTGGCAACACTTTTACTGATACCAATGGCTCCAGAACCATTAGCTAGGAAAGTCCCAGCAGTGAGCATGCATCAGAAATCTGAAGGAAGGACGAAACCATGACATTTAAAGAAAAAAAAATCTTCCAGAACACAGAATACAGTGTAGAAGTCAAAAGGCACCAAAGCAGTACTCACGGGTCAGATCTGCCTTTCTTCTCATCAACTACAGCCAAGTCCTTGCACTGGGACACGTGGACCTGGAATTCCCTGTTCTTCTCGTCATAGTCCAGAGCAAATTCCACGGTACCTTGGGCATCCACACTGCCAAAATCACCACTGTAGACACTAAGCACACTGCCACTCACCTGCCAGGTGGAAGAGAAAGGTCAGCGTCACTGAAATAGACACAGTCCTGACTTGGTTCTGGACAAAGACCATAGTCTGAGAAGTGCATTTTCAGAGAAATAACCTGCCATTTCTGTCCTTGTGCAGTCACGGACATAGAAATGGTTCACAATTGTTCTCAAACAGGCAAAGGTTGGGGAACCCAAAAAAGGGTTTCACAATGATGTGCTATCCTAGACCAGAGCTTAGAATGCTAAAGAAATACAGAATTTTTTTCACTCCTAAATTCCCTAAATTTCTTAAATTCTCCTAAATCTTTGGGAAATGAAGTCAGAGATTACTGAGAAGAACACAGAAGTCTTTTCCCTATACTTACAGTATAAACAGCTGCTATCCTGAACCAGTCTCACCACTAAGAACTTGAACTATCTGTATATGAATTTATTATTTCAGGTAGGTGTAGTCACACAATTGCCAATCCATTTTTATAACAGGCTAGTAAGAACCCTATCAGACTAGAAATGTAGGAAAACTATTACTATCTTGTTGCTTACTGACAATGTGCATGGGGTGGTACAAAACAGATACAAACCCCGTCCTGAAGACCCACTGCCCCACGAGAGATAACCTTTATGCATCTACTTGCCCCAAAGGCATAGGAACATGAGGTTTGTGCAGATATAAATCTGGAGCTAGGCACCCAAGAGTCACTTGCTTTCCCAGAACAAACTGCATTTACCCATCCAAAATGGGATTTTTTTTCCCCGCTTTGTCTTTCACTGGTACAAAGTGATGAAGCACAAGCAAAGCTCAGCTCCAGAAAGATGAGAGAATTTTCTATTACACCAATCACTCATGATTCCTGACAGGATATCATAAAAGCTAATGCTGTTTACAAAGTGAATCATTAACCCTCTTGGCACTTTTCTCTGGTACAGTCATGAACATTTATCAAAAAACTTTCCTAGTAATTAACCCAATTCTTCTCTGTCTTCCTCTACTTCCTTTGGCTCTGAATTTTATTCTGACAAAAACCTGTTTAACATCTCCTCTCAGTCCTTGGAGCTGCATTTACCATTCCATCAGGATCCTCACCCCAGCAGAGAATCCTGAACCAGATTTTTCAAGCACACCTGTATGACTTGGATGCAAAAGGCTCATTTACAGCTCCCAGATGCTCCAAACTAGGAGGAAGATTCATGTACCCCAAGTTTTTAACTTATTTATCTACATTCCTGACCTCTCCCTACCAGCTTTGCTTCTTTAAATCTCAAATATACACCTTGGAGAAACCCGTAACAGTAACACAGCAAAGTCCAGCACTTTTAAGCAGCTCCCTCTCCAAATATTATCTCTAAGGAATCTTTAAAAATGCTCAACTAAACACACTCAGCTCTTTTCAGCTTGCCTTAGAAGCTGAATCTCTAAGTCATGCTTTTGCTGTCCAACTCTTGAGTTCTCTCAAATCTGCTGATAAAGGACAAGTTTGCAGAGGACACTGTGCAGCTGCAGTCCTGGACCACAAACACGGTCACTTAATAGCTCTGTGCCTCACTTTCAAACCTAGAAAAAGCCCCTCCCCATCTTCTGCACTGCCTCCAGACCATCCACACTTGGAGTGGGGGCTGTCACTTATGAGAAATTTGACTAACAGTGACTCAGAGTGTCCCTATTTTGAGATAGTACCTGGATTCACTCCTTTAACCCAGGTGAGTAATTAACCATCACCGTTCTTTTGATAACGAGCCATGCAGAAACCAGCAGGATACTCCGGGGCCACAGCACCAGTACCAGCCCAAATGCAGTGTCACCGCATCCACCTGAGAAACCCTGTCCCTTCAATACCTACCGAGGAGACAGAGGCCATGTCGGACGAGTGGCTGCCAATGCTTGGCGTCTTTTTGTGCTTGTTAAACTGGAAGCTGATTTCCGAAGCCGTGTCTGATTCAGTCTGCTCAGAAAACAACAAGCATCTTTAAGCTCCGCCGCAGGAGCATTTTGCAACACTACAGAGAGAAACCGTTTGCTCAGCAGAGTTCCATTAAGCAGTGATCAGGTTGGGGGAGCGGAGGAGAGCGCAGGGAGCATCCCCAGGGACATTCCCTCCAACCGGCAGCGAACGTCATCATTAACTGCCTCCAAACAGAGCCGCATTCCCTGCCTGGACTCTGGGAAAGGGCACGGAACAGGCTGGTTTGAGACAGGGGGAAACACCTAAACTCCTCCAGCATTGAACAGCTGGCCTGGGTTACTGGGGTTTTTTTTCTTAAGGCTTTTCTCGTTTGTTTAGGACATAACCACAGCACGTGATGAAGCAAGTACTGTTGGTGTCCAGGAGAAATGTTCTCACGGCACCGACTGCAATTCAGGGGATGCTGTTAACACTATTCCAGTGATTTCTAATATCTAGCCTACCTCAGATAACAGGAGAGGAGAGGATCTGCTCAGCTCTTTGACTCTTTCAGGTTCAAGAAACTGATGAGGTATCAAATGAGGTTTATTGTATGCTGCAGGTACAAACAAAAGACATCAAGACAGCTTGGCAGAGTCAGGAAAATACAAGAAATTCACATTTTTGTTTAAAGGCACAAGGAAGGAGGGAAAGCCTGTGGGAAGCACTGGAGTACCACCTACTTGCCCTGTCTCTGTCACCTGTCATTGAAACTGACCCTCCCCAAGACAAAAACTGCTAACAAACATCTTAAAGCTATTTTAAAGTGTTTTCATTCAATGTGTGGGAGTGTGCAAACTCCCTCTAGTGGCTCATTTAATTCCCTTATTAGCCGAAGGACGTGGACCTTGGTTGCTTTAACTTACACTAAACCTCCACAAATCCATCTCCTTGTCAAAGAAACCAAACATGCTCACATTTTTATCTTGTAACACACTCCCTGTACAGAAGAGCTGTCAAATATTTATACGTACAATTTCACCATTGCATACACCTCTCAAATACTCTGCTAAACAAAGAGGTGCACAATAGCCAAATTATCTAAGTCATAAAGTTTCCTATCAGCCTAGAAGGCAGGTTAATGGACTGCTTAAATATCTAAATAAAACTTATTTTTTCTATATTTATCTTCTCTCAATAACTTCCTTGAAGATGACTTTCTCCATCCCAGAAGAATTTGTTTTGAGAAGACACATGTGCATTAACATGCCCATGTATGCACTGGTTTAGCATGTTAGCCACGATGATCCTTTTTTTCAATGCTCAAAATGCCCAAGAGCTTCTTGATTTACCTTTACTATTTTTATTTCCAAACATGACCAAATAATTGTATTCAGCCCTCTCCACAGACTACTTGCTACACTGCAAACATGGAAGTGTAACTCTGCAGAGGACAGCTTCCAAGGATGAGCTTTGGGGCTCTAAATAAGGGGAGGCTGAAATCTTGGTTGTCTGTGTGAAAGACCATGTCACTGAACAGCAATGCATGTGGGACCTGGGGCTTTGAGCCACCATTCCCTATGATGTGTCACTGCACCACAAGATGGGGCAGGCACTTGGCATGAGATACGAGATGTGGTGGGCACAGTCCAGGGCAACACAGTATGACCCTCCTGCAAGCTGCCTCTGACAAAGCCCCAAAGGGGACTGTTCTCCACTGTTCTCCCTGCCATAACCAGGGGCCGTGCTTAAATGGCTTTGATTAAAGCCTCTAAGCAGCTTTGCAGCCTTCTCACCTCAGCCCTAGCAGCCTTGGTCTCACCAATTTCCTGTAAGGCAAGCTCTTAGCTGTCCTTTCAGGCTTGCCAGTTTTCACCCTCTGGGGCTGAAACAGCACAGAGGCTGCTTCTGCCTTCCCTCAGGCCCCTGCCACAGCTGCAGCTTTCTTGGGCTTCTTGGTGGCACAGACAGGTTTCTTGGCCATGGACTTCTTCAGGTTTGATGCTGATTTCTTGATTGCCTTCTCCTCAGCCTCTCTGGGCTTCTGTCACCATAAAGTCAGTAGCTGGGGACATTAGTCCAGCAAACAGGCTCTGCTCTGGGTGAGGTGAGAGGCCCAGGCCAGGCACTGCAAGCCCAGTGTGGCACAACTTCCACACTGGACATGAGGTCTGGCCCCTCTGATCAATTCACTGCCCAGGTTCCCAGGCAGCTCCCACAGCACTCCATGGGGGAACAGGAGAGACAAGTACAAGCTCCTTGCCAACACTTTCAAGTCCTTGTGATTTTACTAAAGGCACTGAGTAACATACCATCAATCTAGCTGCAATTTCCTGGCTCTGAATTTAATTTTAGGCACAATAAACTCTCTAATTTGATGATGAAACAATATGTCATTTTCCTTGCTTGGTACATGTACAGAAGCATGGCAGTGAAAAACTGGCATAATTTATTACCTTCAGCAAACATAAACCAAAAAGAAAAAAAAAAAAGATGTTACTCACTCTCTGTGGTTGTGTAAATGTTCACCATGCTCTTGGCAAGATTAATGCTATTTGCTCGGGCCAATGCCTGAGAAGCAGAAGAATGATCCCCATCTTCCTCTGGAATACATGAAAAGCCAAATCAGCATGGTAAATAAACAAGCATAATAAAT
Organism: Neodrepanis coruscans; assembly: GCA_013400695.1. Classification (NCBI taxonomy): domain Eukaryota; kingdom Metazoa; phylum Chordata; class Aves; order Passeriformes; family Philepittidae; genus Neodrepanis; species Neodrepanis coruscans. The sequence continues at coordinate 16,085 of VYZS01047650.1, forward strand.
TGTGTGTGTGCCTCTCTTGGCTTGTTCACTCTGCTTAGAACACACTGCAGTTACATTACACAGGGCTGCTTTCAAGTCATCCATGTGCTTTGATGTCTCTCTCTGAGAAAAACTCTTCACACTATGTCAGGAAATGTAAATACTGGATTAACCCAATCCCTGAGACCAGCACTTGCAAAGAGCTTCCAATGAAACACAGCCATCTGCTAACATCATCCTGAAATTAATTTAATAAGTCAAAAAGCCCTGCGAAATACTAGAATGATCTAGTATATAAATGGTTGGACTTAACGATCTTAGATGTCTTTTACAATCCAAAATATTCTATGATTCTACTAAGGAAATGTTTGCATTGACTTGAAGCCCAACTCAGGGTTTTCATAGGAATGTTAAATGAGGTAGGAAATAAGCCAAGAAATGACACAATTGAAAAATAAAAATCAGGCTAATCTGTGGAAAATCCCCTCAAGCAGGTCTTACCCAGGTACATGAGGACAGGAAATTAAGAAAAAGGAGGTAAGATGCTCTCTTTTCCTAGGTCTTTGCTTGGCAGAGAGAAGAGCTGTGGGTAATCAGAGCTCATATGTGAATTGCAAATAACACTAACTTTTGCTCATGGTAACAATTACTACAAGAGCCCATCAAACCCAGAGGAAAAGGCTGATAAAATGGTGATACTATTGACACCATTACGTTCTCACCATAATGGTTGAGAACATGGTATCAGAACCCAGACTCCTTGTTCAGTACACTTTGCTTAATTTAATATCCAAATTCACTTGTGCATTCCAAAAAGACCCAAAATATAATTTAGGCACTGACAGCCAGCAGCTATATCAAAATAGTCTAACAGCCAAAGTATTTATTAAACACTTGGCTTCACATTTTATTTCTTCTATTTTGTCAGAGTTTTCTCTTAGAACATAAAGAATTCCTCCAATCCCACGTTTGAAGAAAGTACAAACTCTCCAGTGAGTGAAATAAAGCGAGTTCTTATGGCATGTTGTAGGTAGTGCTAAAGAAATGGAGGGGTGTCCCAAGGTAAGGCACAAGGGCTGGTAGGTGGGAGGAAAGCAAGGGAACATGGCACTGCCTCCTTTTACTTTCACACTGGGCTACACAAGATTTGTTTCCAGAGTTGTTTGTTAAACACATTCCACACATGCTAACTCTTCACAAACTACAGTATAGGATAAATGGACAAATGAATTAAATCTGCACAATGCAGAAGGGTTAGGGAAGACAACAGGCTCAGAAATGTCTATTTGGATTTCATAGGGTGTGGTTACAGCCCTCAGTACCTGAGTAAACAGCTGAGTCTGTTCCCTGAACAGCTTCTCTCGCTCCAGATGGTTCAGCAGGTGTTGGCTTGTCTGAAGACTCATACATTTTTTCCTCAGGTAGCTCTCCATTTATTTCCATGTTGTCATGAGTGCCCAAAGCAGATCTTTCCTCTTTCTCACCATCATTTTCACCATCTGTAATCACAGGGTCGATCAGTATCTGCACCCTGCTTGCCAGGGACCTCCCTGTGGGCTTGCGCTCTTCTGCCACGATCAACTCATCTGTAGGCGTCTCTGGCTCAAACGTGCTGCCAGACACTTCCTTGGTAGGTGACTCGATTTTGATGGAAGGCGCTCGCACAGGTAATCTGGATTTCTTGGAGCAGCACTGCGTCACCTTCTCTTCCTCTGGCATCAGCAGCTTTACACTGCTTTCACTCAGTGAGTTATTTCTTGTCACCAGGCCTCCTTTGCTCTTGGCGTATGTGGATCTAGGAGTGACGGAAACTGAGCCCTTCCTTGCAGGACTGACATAGCTTGGTTCTTCCTCACTAGAAGACAAAGTTATTGTTCTTTTGTAGGGAGTTCTTGTTTTGGTAATGATGCCAGGTTTTTCTTCGCTGTTCTGGCCTTGCCCAGACTGCACAGAGAGAGAGCGGCACAGCTTGAACTGCCTTCCATCTGCCTCCAGCCAGCCTGGGTCTGCAGGCATGCTTCCCACAGACACAGAGTCTGCTGCCTTCTCCCAGAAGTTCTTCAGGTTCTTGAAGTGTTCACGATCAAAGCCGATATCCTCTTCTTTGTTGTTCATTGATGAGATTGTATAGTTCACACCTTGCTTCCTAGCCTGGCTGCTTTCTGCCTCTGTGGTCAGTGGTTTGGGGCTTGGCAGCGTCTCTCTCTTTGCAGGGCTGCTCTCTGCTGGCCCCACGTGATTCACAAACTGCTCAGATCTCGGGAAGGTTCTGCTTGGTTTCCTCCTGACTGGTATCTTGCTGGGACCATAAGCTTCTTCAGTTGGAGTTTTTGGCCCCACTGTGGTGCCAGTGGCCCCATCAACAACTTCTCCTTCAGCTGCACTGCTGGTCTGAGGCACAGCACCCTCTGAAAGCTTGGTGGGCAATGGAGATACTCCATGACCTACAACAACAACAAATGCTCACAGGCTGTCCCACCACACCACAATGAATTTCCTCAGAAAGTCTGGGCTGCAGATTCTCAAAGGGAGGCCAGGGGGAATTTTTAGAAATTGCCAATATATTCCTAATTCTTTCCCATATTCAGACTCTAGAAAGCCCCTTTTCATGTGAAAAAAAACCCTGAAGACTCCAGCACTCCTCCCTGCAACAGAGCATGGAAAAAATCCACTGAACTCTAAAATGTTGCTGTGAGTTGGGTATTTGTTGGCAGCCTTCCTTTCAGTCTGACAGATTCCTTACTGGCTATTTGCTATGTACCAAAATTACACTATTCAGGGCCAGAAAGAGATGGTAACTTCTTTTGTGGATTAAAGAAATGAGAGCCAAGCACTCAATATAAAATGTAGTGAGAGCCCAGAGAAGTTTCAGTCATCAGACTGCTTTTTCCCTTGGTCTCTGGGCATAATTCATACAAATGTTGGCAGCCCATTCTCACATGCCAAGGTAAGAAATACTCTTCACAATTTATTTGTATACACACTCAAAAGCATCTTTTCTCTGGGTGTTTGATATTGAATAACAAAAATACCAATGGCTCATTGAACAAAAACTTACCTTTTCTAGACAAACGGAAGCTGTTTGTTGCAGCCACAAATGGACTTGTTCCAGTGTCACTCTCTGAGGAAGACATATCATGTACACTGGACCTCTGAACAGAAAACAAATCCTATCAGTGTATACATACTGGCAAGACTGGGAAAAATGTGTTTTATTTGAGCACAGACACCAGGCCAGGCAGCTCCTGCTGGTAGGTAGAGATTGTGTGAAGGTCCAAGGAATAAAAGTGCAGAGGCTATGCCTGTACTACCTTGTGTGATGAAGTCAAGTGGCCAGGAAGTCTTGGCTTTGGTTTTGGCAAAATTTTATGCTCCGAGGTTTCAAGAGCAGATGAGCTGGATCTGTGGGAGAGGAGAAACACCTGAGCAAGGAGCTCTGTGGTAGAGAGGTGCCTGGTTGGGTGATCAGGTATCTCAATTCTGCTCAGCTGCAGAACTTGCTCAATAAAAACAATGTGTGTCAACAGCTTGGTTTATTCAGATTTTCCCCTCCTGGGTAGTGCCAGAAGAGCCCAAGAGCAATGCAGAAGGGAGATGCATTTCTATGCTATGGCCCAGGAAGGAAGAGACCACACCTTGCTTAGTACTGAAGAAGAAAAACAAAGCAAGCTTTTCAGGATTTAACCAACCCCCCAAAAAACACTGGAGGTTGTGCTGGTAAAGCAGAAGCACCTCAGGCTTGTTGCCTCTGGATTCTTCATTAAACAACACCCACTGATGCAGGAGCAAGAGGTTTGGAAGTGTTGTCGAGGCCCATATTTAATATTTAACTGGAGCAACTGCCACCTGTGAAGAATGATTCCTCACTTTGCTGACAAAAAAATGCAAATGAGACGGAAACAACAATACATGAATAAGTGAATGTTTCAATGACTTCTCCATAGTTCACAGATATTGAGTGAGGTCACTGGTTTGCTCATTGGAGTGCTTTTAGGGAGTGTTTCTGCTCAGTCAGCACAACATGAAATCCTACCAAGCCTCGATGGAGAATGCTGAGCACTGGACATAGAGATTGGCACCAGCAGGAAATGAGCAGTTTCCTCAAATAGTTCATTTTGTTAGTGTTGCTCCATGGCAAAAATTAAACAAATAAAACCATAATTACTTTGAAAAACTAAGCAGCATATCCTGACATAGAGACAGCTTCCACTTTACTGACCCCTTATCAAATCATGCAGGAAAAGACCTTTGTGGGATAAGCACATTAGCACTTAATTAGGGGAGGATTGATATTCTGACAATTCCTGGAAGAAGGATTTAAAAAAAATATCATATAGAACCTATTACTTATATAGTCTCAGAAACTCAGTTAAAGACGAGGATTTAATGGGTAACATTCAATTTTCATTAGAAACAAGAGCAGCAGCCAGAGCATTGTGCACACAGCAGCAGTTACCTTTCCTCTCCTGCACCAGCAACATACTCAGAGAAGGCAGGACCTTGGGCAGCTTTGCTTTCCAGACCCATCTGGATGTACTCATTGGCCTCATCTGTAATGTAACAGAGAAAACCGAGGAATGACATTTCATTAAACTTGTAATAGTTGGTGTGTTTTGTTTGGGAAAAGAAAAAGCTTTCCCCAATGAAAATGAGTCCCACCAGCACAACCCCTGGAGATTTAGAGGAGGTAGCCATCAGGGTTTTTGCCTGCTCTCCACATGGAAGGGGGAGGCTCCAGGCACTGATTGTACTGCCACACAGCAAAGGCACTTCCAGACCCCAAAGGTCTGAAAGGCCAAAGCGAGCTCCTGATGCCTGACTCATGCCAGGAGCTGTCACATCATTGGAAACCTTCATAGGGCACTGCTGGGACTGACAATAAAGTTAATCCGTTCCAGGATTTAAATTCAGCCATTTCCTGTTTTGACTCAAGTCATCCGATCTTGGCAAACAAAGGAGGAGGCCAATACAGTTAATGAGGAGATCCCTGTTATTTTTACTGGCACAAGGCTTAGCTATATCTTCTAAGCTCCTCAAGACCCTATAGAAAAAACAATAGAAGACAGTACCCTTTACAGCACACTGCCAGGGTATAAAGCTGCATTAGACATTTTGTTGGCAAATGGGCTTCCTTGCTACTGCAAAACCAAAAGGATTAAACTCTCAAACAGTGAAGAAAAATGAAACTTAGTCTGGTTAACAAGATCTGCATATATTTATTCATATGATGCTAGGTCTATTTTAAAGAGCAAATCTACCTGCTACAAGAACTGCCAAATCATTTTAGGATGTATTTCATTACACAATACAATAGAATAAGAAGCTCAGAGAATTCAGAAGGGGCATTAAATGCTAGAGCCTTGTTTGTTATCTAGTTAGAAAAATGCACAAGGCCCAAGAGCAGACAAGCTGTAATATGGGTGTTACACCAATGCTGCTCGTGTGGTGCCATCCAGCCCAGTCAGCCTGCAAGTAACAGGGATACACAAAGATTCATTTTCCCTTGTCTCTGCATCCTCATGAAGAAAAATGCTGCATTCCCAACTCTTCCTACCTACCCAGTGCCTGGCCCTGTAGTACAGGGGACACAGCAGCCTCTGCTCGGAGCTGTCTGCATTAGGACTACATTTTTGGCACACATGGGAGGTTGCAGTTGCGTGGTCTTATGATTTCTGCAGCAGTGGGAAGTCAGGGAGTTGCTCCAGCTAAAAAACAAGGGTCTGATTGTGTAGGAACGAGTCAGTCTTTGACAGCATGTTTCTGAGGGACTGTGTTTTGCCCATGTAAATGTTGATGCTCACAAAACATCACTGAACATTGTTTCTGGAGAGAGAACCTGAGGCATGTGCAGGCATGGGAATGCAGACTAAGGAGTGTTTATTTATACAGTGAGCCACATCCTCCTCTTCTGCCCCAGACCTGAGGGAGGCAAATGCCAGCAGGTAGCTGTGCTGGAAGTAGAGGAACCAAACACAGAGCTCCCATGTTTTCTCTTTGCCTGTCATGGTTGAAAAGACCTTTACAACCAAAGACTATAATTTATTTCTCACCTCACTTCCAAAGGTACTGTGTCATATTTGCTCTTCACTGACACTTCCCTCTCAGGCAGAGCTCCCCATTCCCAGCTGGCAGAGGCAGCAGGAGGTGTTCACTACCACCCATCCAAATCACTGCCCTGCAAAATGGTTCAGCCCCTGACACAGCTATGCCTGGCTTCTATCACCACAAACAAATAGTCTCTTAGTATGTTATAATCTGTCAAGACAAGCAAAACACCTTTGCTAGCTTTAGGATGAGACAAAATAAGAAGCAAATTCCAACAGAAATGAGTAGTGGCCTGACCAGTTCAACTTGTCCATACATATATTTATATACGTACGTCTACAGCCACTCCTGCTCTAACACTTTTTCTGCTTTACTCATTTCCTATCACTCTAAAACAAAGACACTCAACACTGGGGAAAAGCACAACTAACCCTGTGTCAGGGCTCACTTCCCTTGGCAGGTGGATAAAACGGTCTCTTTGTAGATGATTTTTAGATCTCAACTACTGCACATAAGCTCAAGGAGAAGTTGATCACTAAATTTATCCATCTGTGCTGTTCTGCAGGCTGTAGTTTAAATATAGGGTATCTATCTGTTTTATAGATTTGTATTACTGCCCATGATTAGTGTTTTCTACTGGAATCAATACCAACTGTGAAAACCCTTAGGGATCTACATAACCCTCCCTTCTGAAGGTTAATACCGTCCTCCAGGAAAGGTCATTGGGCATTTTCCTGTGCAGGCATGAATTCCAACCCCGCCTCAGCCCAATTACCTTGCAAAGGGAATGCCAGTGATTATCTCAGTGGGGCTTTTCCATGCAGGAATTTTCTCATCTCATTCCCTAACACAGATTTAAGTCTAAAGACTTAAATCAGGAGTCATGAACATGTTGCATAGATTTGACTAAATCTGGATCCTCAACGAGTGCTGTAAAATGGCAGTGGGAAAAGTAAGAGGAAGGAATAAAGTCACATGTTATACCTGTGCTTTACCAAAATAAGTCTGAGAATAGAAACAGAGGAAAAAGGGATGAAAAAAGTTAAAAAAAGAATAAAAGGCTAAATCTAAGCATAATCATTATAGTAATTTAATAATATTTGCTTTTTCTTTCTTAAAACAGCATTAGTCAAGTAATGCACATGCAATGACATAACTTGCAAATTACTGCTATATTAGTAAGGAGATCATTTTAGATAATGACTTGAGACCACATCTCAGTTATGCACATCAGCCCTAAAAATTAAATCTAAAACCAACACTACTTCAAATTCTGCTTTCCTGAAGTGGGCAGTGAGCAAAGGGTGCAAGGCAAAAGGCAGACAATCTTGTTCACTGCTGGCTACAAGCTGGGCTGCATGCTACAGAGCATTTGCCTGACCTGGGCCCTGGCAGAGGCTGCTGAAGCTCTGCCCTTTCATGTAAAGAGAGTACAAGTACAAATGCACAGCCTCAAATAGTAGAATATGCTCTGCAGAAATGGCCAGGCAACTCTGCCACGCTGGAAGAGGTTTTATATGTTTAGCATTCTGAAGGTGTGATAAGATAGTAAATTTAATGACATCATGAATCCATAATACCAAGGATAAAACAACTTCATGTGAAATATGATGGGACAGTTCTGCATGAGAGGCTCCAATAAATCTATGCTAAATTATGACAGCTGTCAGGGGTAAGTAAAAAGCAAAAAGAAATTAAGGCTCTTAGTGAAGTCCCTAGTCAGCATTTAGCTTTGAGAATGTGTCCAAGTAATGTGGAGCTAGGAGGCTAAACCCAGGCAATTCATGCTTCAGAGACATCCTGGCCAAGACAGTTTATCACATAAAGGAGTTATCTATCCTGCTGCTCCCCCACAGAAGGAATGGGAAGCTGGGCCCAGGAGAGATGGCTGAACTGAACTGGTGGAGATGACATCCGAATGCTGGACAGCTACTCCTTTATCTAACAGTAGCCTTTACTGCAAAAGAACAGAGCCCAGTTACAGGGTCCTTGTGTTAGGGACGGTGGCAGACTTTGCTTAGAACTGTTCATCATAGTCAGGGTTTCCCCAGAGCAGCAGCAGCCAGTAACATGAATCATTCCTAGTTCTGCTTTGCACAGATGTTCAGCACAAAGTTCCAGCTCCAGGCTGGTTACATTTGGACTCAAAGCACAGTCCTGCTTGTTTCACACAAGGCTGATCTCTCCTCTGCCCTGAGCAGACAAATCTCCTTTGATCTATTTCACATAGCACCATGAAAGTTTATCTGCATGTCAAACATGCAATTCATCTGCTTCAAATTAGCACATGGTCCCAGATAGACCCTTGCTAAGACACATAGCCTGAATATATGCAGACTTAGCCACAAAGCCCTTTTTACTTTGAAAACCACATTGTGCCATAGAATTATTTGCCCACACATGGGCAAATATGTGCCAGCAGAAGAAAGGCACCCTCTCCCTTTGCAGAGATGTGACTGACCCCACCAGCCCAGAGGCCTGTGAGAGCAGCTGCTTTTGTCAGACTACCTTAGGAATTGGGGCAGGCAGGTGTGTCTGACCATATGTATCAGCTTGATGTTAGAAATCACTCTATATCATCCCCTTCTCTTTTTGCTTCTGTGGTAAGAAATTATACCAGAGGTCTCTAAGAAACAGACACTTTAGAAAAAAGAAGCCGAAGTGGGGAAAAGGCGTTCATTGCACATGGCTTTGCCTTGATCCTTTGCCACACTGTAATTTTTAACAAGGGATGTTCTTCTAGTGCTAAAAGCAGAGCTGAAAATTCCCTTGTCACAACACAAGGATTGGTCCCTAAAAGACTCCCAGTACAGGGAGATTACCATTCTGGACCACTTTTTTCTGGTCCATCAATTTGTTTTCTTAAGGTGCACATTAACATACTTACTTTCTAGTTTGCCCTTTTTCCTTCTAATTGATGCCCGAAGTAGATCTGGCCCCTCTAAGTCTTCCTGAAACCGTTTTGCCTTCACTTCTGAGAACCATTCACCTGTCACAAACTTCTTCTTCTTTTCATCCTTGATGGAGCCTTGTATCCGCCTGGAAGTCATAAGATCATTATATGTGAAAATATCTCCAAAATTTTGTCTTCTCCCGAGCTACATTTGTAACGATGACTGTGTGGTTCACCTGTCTGATACTGTGAAGGATCCAGAGATTGTTCTCTGCAATCACAAGGGCCAAACCAGCATTAAAACAACAGATGATTTATTCTTTATCTGAAATGGGAACAGCACCTCATAAACACAGGTTTTACTAACCTCTTCCAAATTTTATGAATCTAAATCAGTCACCGGGTAAAGAGATCTGTCCATTAGCTTGTCAGCCCTGAGGGTTGAGGAAGGGGTGGGGCTATTTGCATATCTTGCGCTTCTCCATTTTATTTGTCTATTAATCTCTTCATAAGCAGCAAAGCCTTTTGGTTCAAAATTAGTGCAAACCATGGAAATAAATAAGGACAGGGAAGATACCCATCCCTGCAGCACTCTGCCTGGACACTGCTCCTCTCCCTGCTCTTCCTGCCATGCCAATTTTGGCACTCACATGGTTAGCTTTCCTTCCTGAGCACAGCTTCTCCTGTAACTCTTTTGGGCACACCCAGGGCTGGTTTTTGGCACCTAAACCCATCAGTGCTCCATTTCCTAGCCCATACTGTAACCCTCCTCTGGTTATTTTATTTTTACACCATGGCTCGCTGAATTAGCTGCCCTTCAGCTGGCACTGCCTGCCACAACATTCCACAATTCAGGGTCTCTCCCAGACCTGGGAAGCCAGAGTAAACTCCCACCTCAGGTCAGTTGTTAGCAGGAAGAAGGGGCAAAACCCCAAATAAACCTGGAGCCTTACAGGATCACATTTAGCTGCCTAAAGGCCATGAGGGAACAGGTATATGATAACTGGACTCAAGCCTCTGCAGGCAGTGCTGGTGGCCCATCAGGACTGACAGCTGGTCAGCTGTGCAGTTCCCATCTAGATCAAGGCAGCACCTGCCTCCTTGAACATTTCAAGGTGCTGGGCCAGAGGAACATATTTTAATCTTGTTGACACCAGATCAATGTAATGCCATTGTTTTCATTTTGCCTAGCAGGCAGGTTGTGCATGTCTTACTGCAGGTAGCCAAACTGACAGCAAGGAGCTCTTAGCACTCCACTCCCAAATCAAAGGTTTTTGTGCAGTAGCTTCCAAAGAGAAATGAAACAAAACCAAAATAGTCCAAATACTCCTTTCACCAAACTACCCTTGCAGAGCAAAAATTCACTGCATTTCAGGGGAAAAAAAAAAACCACAACAAAAATCCAACCTTTTTGAAACCAGGTTTCAATTCAGAGGAGAGGTAAGAGTGTGCAGGCATATACACATCAAGTCGAAGCTGCTTCATGCTTTCCCCAGCTCTCACCTCAAGCAGAGGCCATGGCATACAGGTTCCCAGGAGCCTGCAGCAAAGATGCCTGCTCCCCCTGCAAGCCTTGAGCATCCCTCCTACATGGGGCTTACTCTTTTTTTGGCTCAACAGCAAGTCAAAGACTCACATCCTTAGTTGGGGTAAACTGGCACAGTGCCATCCACACTCATTTCTTGCCATGAGAGAATACAGTGCCAGCTCCCTGAGCCTGGTACATACTGTCAGCCCAGATGGTCTAATGGCTGGCATTTAAAAAGTGACAGCAGCAACAAGCAATCCTGATCAACCAGACCTGAGCTTCAGGATGGCCAGTGGCAAGTGATCTGAACTGAGAGAATTCCTGGCTCTGAAATGGCTCCCTGCAAACCTTCGGCAGACCATGTAGCCTATAACTGCCCCCTCTGCCTGCATAATGGATGCTGCATACACACCCACCTCAAAGAACAAGGAAGGGACATAAAGCAGACAAGAGAATGAAAAATCTCATTTTAAAACACTCTGTGGCATCTTTGTGCTACCAGGCAAGTAAAACAAAGCAGCTACTCCGCTGCTCAGATCCCTGACACCAATAAATCAGCACCTTCCTCCCCTGAGCAGGGAAGGGCCGATTGCCCTTGGCTTCTCTGAGAGCTGATGATTAACTCAAAAGGAGAGTCCAGTCCTGCAAGTCTGCAGAGAGAGGACAGCAGCGATGGCAGGACGGCTGAGAAAGCAGGAGGTACGATGAAAACATCCATCAGAACCTGAGCAAAAGGGACAGCACTGGTGCATCTCTCCTTGTTGCATGCACACACACATTCACACAGACACACTCAAACTCCTCTCTAAAAGAAGTGAAATAATCCTCCCAAGGGAAGCTCACACCCTGCTGTTATTGCATGCTCTCTCACCTGATGCGATCCCCATCCTTCTTCTTCAGCTCTGCATCTCTCTGCAGAACCTTCATCAGCTTTTCATACTCCTCCTCAGTCAGGAAGCTCAAGTCCAACATCTTCCCTACAATCTTCTTCAGTTCCTCAGACAGCTGAAGCAATGACAGAGCAGGAACTAGTCCAGCCCAGCCCACCACAGTGCCATGGGCAGCCCCTTGCAGCCCACCCTGGTGCACTGAGCAAGATGTGCCTGGAGAGAAAGGACTTCACCACAGCATGGCTTGGGTGGAACGTGCATTAGCACCTGGACTTGCACTTCCAGGCTCTTGGCTGGCACATTTCTCTGCACTGCATGCCTTCCCCTGCCAGGAAAATTCTCTCAGCAAAATGATGCTCCTTCGCTTTTCTTCAGGCACAGTTGCAGTGATTTGGAAGCCAACGTCAATCAAGCAGGCGAGCACAGGAAGGAGCGAGCTCGCCGCCCGCTGTAGCTGCCTCAATAGGCACGAAAGCTCATCTCACCAACAGCAACCTCAGCACCTCTGGCATGCGCTTTCTTCAACAGGGAAGTCTGCCTCCGTGGAGTTCAGGCATCCCTGCAAAGAAATAACACCGAGATTCCTTTTATGATAAGCATGACATATGGTAACCAATTGTGTACATTGGGGGTTTTTATTTGTTCTCCAGCAAAAGTTCCAAAACAAGCTGCCCTACTTTCCTCCCAGTCATACAGCTCCTCACGTGGTATTAACCTAACCAAGACAATGTTTTATTTTAGCCGCTTTCCTACTAACAGGTAAACAGTTGACTCAGCATGCTACAAGCAAAATATACATACAAATTACCAAACTGCTTGCTTGCTTTTTACCTCCATTCTTCTTTTCCTCATTTCTTTCTACCCTAAATGAGACCAAGGATAAGCAGACAACCTTTGTAAAGCAATCAGAAAATGACAGAAGAGCAACCTGCAAGTGCTATTGCTGTGTGTTACGCTATGAAATACCAGGTACTGCTCATTCTCTAACATGCACGTCCTTTGCTTTATGCTGCACTGATATTTGCTATTCAAACAGTACTGGTGCAGATCACTTTGTGTTTCAACAGACAGCAAAAATGGCCAGAGGCTGCAGGGTGTGGAGGAAAAGTAAATCAAGTGTTGTTTTGCTACCTTATTCCTTTTCCTCTCTCCTGGCCAACTTGAGGGCAGTACGGCACACTTTCAAGGGAGCAGAAGTTCTGCTCCTGTCCATGTAGGCAGTTTCTACCTCACCAGATGGAATTTTTCCACTGTTTCCAAGCCTGTCAGGCAATTGTGGGTTTCATCATACTTTGCTATTTCTCCCACAGCCATAGCCTTGGGAGTCAGGTCATTAAAAATCAATAAATCTCAGCTTTCATGGCAAACATGATGTGAAGGTCATCAGGCCCATTCTGTAACCTCAATGCCTGCATCACCCTTACTCTCTGTGTAATCTGCCTCTTTGAGGATACCAACCACAGCCCTTCTGGGCCACCTATTTAAGTGCTTTGCTAACTGGCAGCAAGCAACTTCTTCCTATTGCCTCCCCCAGATTTCCCTGACAGATGTCAGTCTGTCCTGGCCACCCTGGGGATGCTTCTGTTTTAACCATCCTCATAGGGTTTGACACTTCAGCCTCCATGTTAACCAACCACAGCTCCTTCAGGTTCTTCAGAGCTGGGATTTTCATAATTTTTGACACTTCTTTGGACTGTATCTACACAGTGCACATCTTCTCCCAGCTGGCATATCCAAAGTAGAGAACAAGCATTTCAGCTGAGCTTTGCTTATTTTACATTATTTCACAGATTTACATCATTTTATGGATAATACATTCCCAAATGTTTGCCTTTTTCATAACGGTGTAACAATATCTTATAAAAAAGATTAGACATCTGACATTAATGTTTATGAAGAAATACCACTGAACACAGAACACTGCATGAGAAGGCTCATAAAAGGAATGGGCATTATCATAAAAACTCTAATTTTTTATAAAAAAGTGTTGGAGGAAAGTTATAAACATTTCATATTGCTTTGAGGCAAGCAGAGCTGTGCTTGTCACACTACAATTATAGACTTTATCATCTGAGAAACTATCAATATCACTCTAAATAATTTAGTTAACACAGACAGAGTAATAAAAAGCCCTGATAAATCTCTACTGTCTAAACCTACATTTCATCCAGCTTGGCATAACTCTTCCATGCTTACTTCCAACCATCTCCTCTCTCTGGCTCTCAGGCACAATCCTACTTCTACACAGACATTCACAGAAATTTCTGGGACAGATTTTATTTTTAAAAAGGTGTCTAGGGACATTTGACAGTATTTTCTTCTCAAGAAGTTTTATTTATTTTTAACAAACACATGACATGTGGGCTGAAACTACTTCAGGAAACATTTTCAGTGAAGGCTCATATTTATTCATCAGTATGGTAGTCAATTAAAACTTAGGGATAAAGACTACTTACTTCTTTGTAAACAGCCTCTTTTTATTTTTTTCCATGAAAAGGTTTTATCTTACTGGAATAGCTACATTAGAAGGAAAAGGTTAACAGAGACCAAACAGCCAACTCCTTCTTTTGTTTTATATAGTTAAAAATCAAACCACTTGATGAACTTGCTGTGGGAAAGTGAGCTGGTTCAGAAGACCGCTCCACCTGGATATTCTGCTGGAAGTCTCAGGAGCTGCAAAGCTGCTGACCCAGACCTGCAGGAGTAAACAAGGCTGGGAAATGATCTCTGCAGCATGGGCATGGGGCTGTCCCTGCTGTGATTTGAGCTTTGCTACCTCTAACGGGTGCACCATGCTGCCGTGTCTTGGGCACTGTGGAGGCTTTAAAAAGGAAAACTTCACTGTTAACCACTCAGGTACACAGCAATAAGGGAGAGTGTGTTATTTGTTTACTTGGGTCAGCAAGTGCAATAGATTAAGGATAAGAATCAACTGTCAGGTACAGTATGTTATCAGGCAGGCACTGCACTGTGCTCAACCATCATCCACTCCCCCTTGATTGCTTAATCCCTGAGCTCATGCTTGCACTCCTGAAGCAGCATCACACAGCTTTTATTTGCCCTCTTAGATTTGCCCTGTCAGACACCACAGGGATGATGCAGTACAAACACCTAAACCAACAGATCCATAAGAAAGCCAGGACCCTGTGGGTCCCACACAGATGGGGACACTTTCTGCATGCCCTGCCCAGCCCTCACCTCGCCACCTCTGTAAACAGCAGGGAAGGGGAACACAAAAGCCTTGCAGGTTTGTAGGGCAATGATGGGAGTCATTGTGCAGTGCTGGGGCAGATTTTACCCCAGAGTGGGACCTCTTCCGTAGAAGCACTTTTTTGAGCCCACTGATATAAACTGGTTTTGGACAAACTGTGACAACAAAGAGAAAATTGCATTCTCCTTCCCTCCCACCAGTGGGAGATCCCTCCTAGGTCAGTAGCAATCTCTGGCAACAGGGGGAAAATGGAAAGTCATGAAAGAGTGTGTCCAGATTAGCAGCATCTGCCCAAAGCCTGCAGCACAACGTGCAAAGCAAAGGCAGGCTGCCCTCAGGTGCTGCACCATCACAACACCCCAGCACTGGAGGAGCAGCCCTGCTGGGTCCTGCCACTGTCATTAAAAGGCAGATGGGAAAAATGGATTATCATGGCTACAGGAAAGACCACAAATCTGAGAAAGCAGCACACTGGACATCCAAAGGAATGTCTCTCCTCTAACTGCTTTTCTGAGGAAGAGAACATCACAAAGATCAACTCACACGCTCAGCCGTGTGACAAATGCTGGGTGTGGAGGTAGTGTGGAGACAGGCAGCAGCAGGACCCATCATGTGGCATAACTGGCTGCATCTCTTACTGTGATTCTGATAGCTTTTGATTTCTTGTGGCCACCTCCCCAAGAAGAAGTCAATGCTCCAGTCACCACAGAAGATCTGTGATGGTGTGTTGTACTGGGATGCAGCTTGTCAAACACAGAGTCCAAGCATGGGTGGAGAAGTGAGGCTTGTTCCATTTCAAGATCATACTGGGATGTACACACCTTATCTCCCAACTGTCAGTGTCTACTTTAAAAACACAGGAAAGGCCACACATAGCTAGACTGGAAGTCCCTATTATGCATAAGTTTATCCTCAATAAAAGCTAACAGCTTGCTGCAAGGTACTGGGCAGGGATACCCTGAAACAGCTGAAGCATCTCTGCATTTCACACATTTTTTTAATTACTTTATGAACTCACATTAATTTTAAGCATTTGAACTCTCCACAATGCCCTACAGTCCCACAGCCTCACTACACTTTAAACACAAATGTACCTGCCCTTGATTTGTTTTGACCTGACACTTGCTTGTTTCATTTGATATACTCAAGTATTTTATTGGAGAACCCAGTAAGGATCCCTCTGCACTCACTTGCTCCATACTGCACATTTTCCTATAGAATTGCTTAGCAGTGTTCAGGTGCAAAAAGCTCTTCCCAACAGCTGCAGCCCCTGGGATCTCCACCTGTGAGACTGGTTTTGCAGTGCCAGGAGAGGTGGTGTAAGCCTTGCCCAGCTGCAGCTCTGCAGCCAGGAGGGAGGCAGGCAATGCAGCCTTCACACAGGGCACAGCAAAAGGTTCTGCCAAGCCCTTGGAGAGAGGAGAGCTCTGATCACCTGGAGAAAAGCTAAGAAGGATCCTAATAAAAGGAATAAGCCTTCCCTTTGTCAGCTGCTTGGACTGTGCACCAGCAAAGAGCAGTGCCACTCAGGCAGAACAGCAGTCCTACATGTTTTGGAGCTGACAGCCAGGGAAAGGCCAGGTGTTGATCATGGATCTGGGAAGACTCCCATTTACACCAGCTGAGGCATGGAAATCTGTGACCTGTCCTAAACTGCCCCTTTCTCCCTTCAGCAAAGCATCAAGTGGTGGTGTGACAGGCATTCCCCCAGCACCAACCCAAAATCCAATCCCTAAAATTGAAGGGGCAAACAAATACCAACATTTCTTCAGCAGAGCAACATCCTCACGCAGGGAGCACACCTGCCTTGGGACATCGCAGCTGAAGGCCCAGACAATGCTCGTTTCCTTGTTCCTCAGTGCTCTGCAGTGTCCCCACACGTGACCCAGCCCAACCAAACTCCCTGTGCCTGCCTTCTCTCACTGCTGGCCACACAGGTCACAGGCCTGCAGCTGCGTCCACACAGAAAAGCTTAAGAAGGTGTAATAGTTCTGGTGCACTTTCCAAAATAAATAGTTTGACTAATCCCAGCAGCAGTAAGAGCTATTTATGGAAAAGTATGTTACAGACCTCTTGCCTGAAGTAGTACATCTTCTCTCTTCAAGTTTTTATTAGTGCAGAAGGGTGTTGTTCGGGAAATTGTTCGTGTTTTTTAAGTAACTCCATTTCAGGTAGTTTGATCATGTGAAAATTAAATGCTTCCTTGGCCTAGCAGGCATGAAACATCTTTTGAAAAGGCAGATACTGAAGGAGCTGCCACCTTCTTTGTGCTGTATTTTCATTTTATTTCTGGGAAGTTTAACTCAGCTCCAGCTCAAAACTGAACTATGTTAATGCTTTTCATAACTAACTCAAGTACAAACTGCTCAGATGCACGGTACCAGCTCACTGCTTTTGATGTCATCTGCCTACAGACACAAATTATCCACTGCAGTACACTCCAGTCTCAGTTCACCACGCACCTTTCCTTCAAAATTCTGCACACCTTCCTCAGCACTGGGATGTGCACAGATTAATAATATACACCATGGGCCAGACAGATTTCATTGACTAGATGCTGCATTGCATGTAAAGGAAGAGGATGAATTTAGGAACTGTAAAACCTGCCACTTTGGTAGTCAGGACCCAGTATTTAACACCCCAATTTCATCACCTATGTGAGTGTAGGATCATCAAGACCCACCTCACCCTTTGAGACCTGGAGCTGCATGTAGGTCCATGTAATAAAGATATGAATATCTCCCAACCCAAAACATAAGAAAAACCTGGAACAGATAATACTGATCTCACAAGACTATTCATAGCCAGATGAAAATAGCAGCAAGATAGAAAGGCAGCTTGCTTCTATCCATACCACTTTATCACATATCATGTCACAATGTAAGGAAATAACCTTCTTTAGCTTTACAATGTGTGGACACTTCCCAATACCCTTATTAGTCAGGACAGCTCTTGTAGGGCAGGTCAAAACCAAGAGTAGCATTGTATTAAGAATGATGGATGTGGTCCTGGCACCCACAGTCATACTGCAGTTCCCAGTATGTGCTGTAGTTAGCAGGACCAGAAAGACTTAATACCAAAGCTGCTGTACCTGCAGTCTGTGATCAGCCTTGTACCTCTCAGCCTCATGCCAGAAGGTCCGCCTCCACTCTTCCTCCCATCTGATTTCTTCAGCTGTCAGTGAAACATGCAGAGGCATTGCCATCACTATTTTACTGGCAAAACACTGACAGTCATTATAATGATAATAGACATAATACTGTAACATTTAATGTATGTTCTTAATCATCAGAGAAGAAATAAAAAGCAAACTATAGAATGGTCTTTCTCTTTGGGAGGGATAGGCTGAAAACCAGCATAAAACCTCCTGTCTATGGTGAGTTTCACTTAGACCTGTGGCAGCTTGACTGATGTAAGTGCTCCCTTTTACACATGGATAAGCCCTCAAGGTGCAAAAATACAGATAGGAACGGTATTGCACAAGCCTACAAACATTGCTCTTAAAGTATGAAACTGCAGAAAGTATGAAAGTGCTCTTAAGGTAGCCAAGGGCTGTCCTACTGAAAAGGCACATGGCTAAGCAGCAGACACCTCTGCCTGTGGCCACACTCACACCACTAACCCTTTTTCTCTCACTGTAATGAAATAAATGTATAAAGTACCTGCCTTTTGGTTAGCCATTGCGAAGCAAAACTCCACAGCATCATGAGAGCTCTTCTAACGTGCATTATTTTCTCATAATTTGCAATATGCTGCATTGACTGCAACATTTTGTCTGACTTGTCCCAGAGAAATGAGAGAAAGAGGTCTCCTGTTCCTACCCAAGAACCTCCTAAAGCAACTAATTCATATAGAAATGGCCTTCGGAGGGGAGACAGCTGATAAGATAAAGAATAACTTCAAACAAAGCAGGCAATTGTGGTCTCCCAGAGCTGCCCACATATAAATGCATCTGTTACCATCACACAGAGAAATGTCAAGGCCAAATTCTGGCAATGCCAGGCACAAATTCCAGAATTACTCAAGCTCAAATACTCATAGACTTCAGTCTTTTCTCTTTCTCTATTCATTGAGAGCCGTACACCACACAATGCACCATTCTCACCTCAGACAGAATGATGAGCAGCTGGTACCTGCCAATAACCACCACTGGGGGCTGCTTGGGCAGGCCCCAAGGGGCAGCTAGAAGACAGCAGCTCTGCCCCTAGTGATGGCTCTTCACTCCATTGTGCATCCCACAAAAAAATACTGCTCAGTTCATTGCGAGCACAGCCCTGGGTGGTTTCTCTCAGATTCAGTTATCATCTCACATTACACTTTCCAACAATATCCAACATGATAGAGAATCTCTGTTGTGTTATTAAAGACTATTCTCTCCCCCTCTCCCAGGGCAGCTTTAGTGAAGGATGTCCATTGATCAGGAATGGCCCTGAGATGTTCATAGGTGCAGAGGAATTGCAGGAATTTATCAGAGCAAGCAGGTGTCTAGCCCAGCCCCTTGAGAGCAGCCAGTAGAAGATATTTGAGAAAAACAATACAGTGCTAAGCCAAAAAAAATGAGCAAACTCCCCTATTCAGCACATGTGGGGAATGCATAACTGAGGAAATGCTCCACTGACCACATCAGAAGTGGATGAACTCTGCTTATTTGCACTCAGCCTCAGAAATTCCACTGCTTCCAAAGAAGGTCTGAGACCCACAATATGACAGAAGGTTAAGTTAAGGCTTCAATTCCCTTTGGTAAAAAAGGATGTATAATGATTTTTCCTCCCCTCTGCATTTCTAACCAATGCAATGCAACCACCACATGAATAATTATCCCCACTGAACTCTGCTCATCTTCTTCTAGCAAGGAACTGCATGGGTGGAATTTGCATTGCACACAATTTATTTCCTTTTAGCTATTTTTAATTAAACGAACCATCCTATGGTTACCACCTAGGGTAAACAAAAGACTGAGCTTCTCAGTCTTAATCATTATTTCCTAGAACCAGCATCGATAGAATAAAAATCCCATCAGAGAAGTGTGACTCAGACTCCTTAAGGGCAACCAGTTCTTTTACTGGTAATAAACTGATAATCCAATGCTATAGTTTAAATATTTGAGACTTCTGTTTATTTCATAGGTGGGAACTATTTGCAGAGCTTGCAGGATGTAGCTGGTTGTAATTCTGCAGATTGCCAGAACCCAAATAAACAAGCACAGCCACCTTGGACACTGAAATCCCCTGAGAACCCAACAGGGGATTTCTGTTTCCCAGCTGCAAATGAGGATACCAGTGTTTCAGAGACCTTGCTCTGTCTGTCACCCTGCAAGACCCACTCTGCTCATTCCAAGTGTTACTCAGGCAGCTTTGGAGGAACAGAAGGAAAGCACTCCCACACCTCCACTAAATGCACTTGGCTTTGGGTTGGGGGACAGGGGCTTGTGCTAAGGTTTCCTCTAAGTCTGCACTTACAACCTCAAGAAAACAAGTTTTAAAAGAATTTGCATTTTCTATTTATTAGTTTGTAACAAGCCCTCGTCCCCACTGCTTAGCTGTGAGCTAAGTGTGGTATTAAGAGTACTTCTAAATGCATCTTCTCAGCTGTTATACTTGAAAAGTATATGAATAAATATATGGTATCTAAAACTGAGCAGTTAGCAGCTTAAAGCTAGATCACTGCAGGTGAAGGTTACATATTTAGACTAATCATCTCCCTCTCCCACTTTGTCACTCCCTCATCTTCAGAACCCGGATATTTTCAATATGAAAAAGGGGAGATGGGCAATAAGTTTTGGCTGAATTCAAAGAAAGAAACTACAGGACTGGAAGATGAAGCAAAAAAACACCCATGAGAATTTCTGGCTTTTATTTTTGACCCGGAAAAATATTTGCTGACCTCAACTTCGCTTACTTCCAAACACAATTTCTCCATCTTCGCCTGCAGTGCTGATGTCATTAATTGCTTTCCTGACCCTGATTGTTACGCCCCAGCAACTCTGAGCTTGCAACACCTACCCAGCTGCAAGGAGCTGGTCAGGAGCCCTTAGAATCAGAAACTATTTTATTTTAAAAAACCCAACACCAAAACCCCCTCATTTTGTAACATGGTGGGGAAGTTAAAAATATCTGGGTCCTAATTCCTTTGTAGTCTTGTTCCTGCTGAGCTTGATGGCATGAGGCAGAGAGTGGTGATAAATCCTGAGGGAAACCAGTGCTGTTTGTCTAGGAAATACTGAGGGATCCTTCCTTCTGGTGAATGATTATTTTTAAGCCTCAACCATGCCTGGATGATTCTGAAATAACTCAAAACTGGAATGAAGGCAATAGCAAAACAGTAGGGTGCATCTCATTACTGCTTAAAATATTTGGAAAGTACAATTCCCACCAATATCTGGGAAAAGGAGTTTTGAATACAACGTTCTAAGTAATCTCCTTATCTGTAGTTGCTAGTTTGTGATGCCAAAACACAGAGGGACCATATCCAAAGCCTAGGCCCACCCTCCAGTATTATGAAAGGGGAGAAAAATGATGCTTAAGTCCATGTCTGATTTGGGATCCACACCTTCTTATCTTCTAATTCCCAAGCTTATGCTGAGGCCTGGACAGGTCAGTGCTGTGCCTAGTTCAAGTACAGAAATGCAAACACCAACATCTTAAATAAAGCTGTTTTACTTTTTCATCCTGACATACAGTGAAAGCAAACTCCAGGGAGACTAAACTGAAGCTGCAACATCACCTGCTTTCAGATCTTGTTCTATGAGAAAACAAAGTCTATAAACAGATGTGCTTAAACTAGCACAAAGCTGCATGTGGACATGTCCTGTCATTTAGTTTAGTTTAAGATAAAAGTTTAGGCAAACTTAATTGAGAAGTCCAAACACAGATTGCACCAATTTAATGAAAATCACTAAATATAAAATCAGTATCAGATGATCATCTTGTACCACTTTCTTGTGCAGACAAGGTGTTTCTTCCATCTGTGCTGCTCTGTGAATACTTGGCAAATCTTGCAGGGAGGCAGGGAAAACAGACTTTTTGGATAAGAATAATAAGATCACCTGAGCTGTTGAACAGTGCAGTTTTATTTCTAGGTGCCCAAGCCAAATAAGATTTGGAGCTTTTAGATGAACAGTGACAACTACAGTTCTGTCCAGACACAACCGTATGATGATGCTGTTGTGTAAAATGCACATCATACTGCAGAGGGTAAGACACCTGCCCAGAGACATTCCACAGTGCTGACTCTTCTTTGCAGTGCTATATAGGTTCAGCCCAGCAAGCTGCAGGTCTGTAAGAAGGCAACAGCTTGGGCTGATCCTGCTGGTGCAATGGAGGCTCATCCAAGCAGACACTTAGCAGTTCTCCATGGGTGAGTCTCACTGAACTGCTGTCCTAATCACATCTATTTTGTCCCTCCAAGATGAACTGTACCATTAGATTTAACTTGCAAAAAAGTAACTTGCTTTTCATTCAAGAATCACTAACATCTTTATTTCTCTCGGGTTCTGCCTCTCCTTGACACCACAGAACAGCCTTGTGTTTCTTTCTACTTTGTTGCAAACATTTATTGTTGTTTTGTTATTCTCCCCCGCTACATCTCTGAATGTAGATAACAATATTGATTTAAATGCAATCAAAGCGAGCCTGACATACAATGAACACTTTGTCCATGTAGTGCCATACTGTGGCAAGGGCTGCCTCTTTCCCAGGGATAGAGGCCCATTAAAGGGACACGATTTATGAGTTCAGGAGGAAAAAACAAGTTTGCACTTCAATTACAGAATTGTGCAGGAGAGCAGAAACTTGGGTCACCACGTGGAGTTTCTCAGATATTCTGCCAAAGGTAGAGGGAGGGAGGGAGGTAAAGGAGATGGGTTCAGCCCTCAGAACCAACTGACCCCTGCCTGCTGACACCCTCACAGAAGTTCCAAGGGGGTAGATCAGTAGATCTCCATCCTGTGGTCTGCTCTGGGAGCAGAAAGACAGGGGGCCCAGAATGGTCTATAATGTCACTGGTAAGCTCCATTGGAAGCTATTTTATGTAAAAACAAATCATTGCCAAAGAAATACAAAAAAAGACAGAGGCATAGTAAACTACATAGCAGTGGCCATAGATTATCATGGTTTATACAACGGCACTGACCATACAGGAGGGCTGGCTGCAAATGGAGTGGAAATTAATAAATGCTGCTTTTGTTGCCACACCAAATATTTACAACAATGAAGCATGAATAAGGAAATAAATAGAACCAGGATGGGGGGGGGGGGTGGGGGGGGGGGGGGAGAAGACTATGAAAATACAGACTAAACAGCAGAACTCACAGGAAAGTGATACATAACATTCCAAGTTTTCACAGGTAATTCAGAATACAAAGTGAGGAAGCAATAACAAAAAGTACAATATAAAGCATCAGAAGTATCCCTCATTTTGGAGGATTTTCCTTTTTTATGAAGTTTTTTATCTCAGGTTTTCTCTAACAAGAAAGTTGTTGACATCCCATTCCTGGAAGTGTTCAAGGCCAGGTTGGATGGGGTTTGAGCAACAAGGTGTACCTGCCCACAGCAGGGAGGTGGAATGAAATGGTCTTTAAGGTCCGTTCCAACCTAAAACTACGATCCTATGACACTATGATCTCTCCTCTGAAAACCAGCAGCCACCTCACAAACTTAATTAATAGATGGCACAAAACCACTGTGTGACTAATTGCAAGAGACCTTAACACAACTCATCAATGCAAGATAAAAAATACTTTTATTTAGGTAACAGCCCCAAGTTCCGACCAGACCCACAGGTGTGACACCCCACGGCGAGACAGAGCCCTGTCAGCCTGTTCTGTCGAACCAGCCCCGAGCCATCACCTGCCCATGGGCAGGCACGGCCACCTGGGTGCCATCCCCGCCTGCCCCAGCGTGGCCGCAGAGCGGGATGCTTCCCTCACCCCGAGCGGGGCCGCAGAGCACACGACCACCCGCAGCCACGGTCCCCACCAGCGCCACCGACGACGGGCGCCGAGGGCTGTCCGTGTCCTGCCCCGTGTCCTGCCCGCTCGGCAGCTGCTCCCTGCCAGCTCTCCAGCCCCACACTCCCACCCGCTGCCCGGCGCACGGTCCCCTCGACGGCAGACCCTGCCCTCCGCCTGGACACCCGCAGGGACCCGGCCCCGCAGCGGGAGCAGCGAGCGGAGCGGTCCGGGCGCCTCTCGCCCGGCCAGGGAGGTCTGACAGGGACCGGTGCCGAGCCGACCGCGGCTGAGCCCGGGACACCGACACGGACCCCGAGCTCTCGCCCCTCCGCCGCTGCCGAGCCCGGCCCAGGGATGCGCTCCCGCCCCCCACGGACACCGGGACCGTACCCGGGACAGCGGAGCCCCGGCGACCCTTACCTGCCCTCGGCGGCGCGGGGCGGGGCGGGGTTATCCCGGGGCGGGGTTATCCCGGGACAGGGGCGGAGTTATCCCGGGACAGGGGTGGGGTTATCCCGGGACGGGGGCGGGGTCGTGCCTGTCCCGTGCTGCAGCCCCGCGGAAAACGCTCCGGAGAAGGAGGGGAGCGACGGGGTTAGGGAGGTGTAGTTTGGGCTTGGAGATAGCCCTGGGTGGGGATTCTTTTGGCCCTTCCGAATACTGTTCGTCCTTATTTTATATGTTGGGTTGTAAAGAAAAAGTAACTGGTGCCTTCCTTGGCTTAGCCGGGAAACCTGGGAAAAGAAAAGGTGTTAGAGAAGTGTAAGGTGTTGGAAGAGCAGGTGTAAATTGTTAGGAGAAGAGGTGTAACGTGTTAGGAGAGGAGGTGTAGGTGGCAAAGCCACCTTAGCCCCAGCACTCGGCGTGCGGCAGCGGGGCTATGCAGGGCTGCTGCCCCATCTCCCAAAAAGATGAGGTTGGCTCCTTCTGAAACAACCTCATCCCTCTCCTCTTGCTCCACACCTGAGGGATAGTGGAGAGGGATGCTGGGGGCCAAGGGGTATTCCAGTCTTCAACCCAGGCAGATAACAAAGAGCGAACCCCTCCCGGCCCCTGTTCAAACTCAAGCCAGAAAAAAATAAGCTTCAGGTTAGGAATTGAAGGTACATATCCAGCAATTTCAATCCCTGCTGTTTACCTCCATAACTCAGTCTAGCCCCACGATGCTGCTTGTCTCAGCAGCACGCAGTTATTGGCAGATCCTGATGTCCTGACCTGCTGCAGAAACGGCAGCTCCCCCAGCTTTCACCTCCTACAACAGAGAAGGATGAAGTGACACTTTCACTTAGAGTTTGAATTTCTAGGTGCTGGACAGTCAATGCTTCTGCATCAAGTGGAGGCAGGAACATCTTACTGTAGGGTTTATTTCTGGCCAATCCCGTTCAATGCTAGAGAAAAATGTGACTTGAAAATGAGTAAATACAGTCACATGAGGACATCTTTACAACAGTCTGTAAAATCAGTGAAGTAGCTTTTATTACCACAGTCAATGCCTCCCATGCTTTTGTCAACTTTCAGTCTTCTAATATCTTCAGGAGAACACCTGGCAGAAGACATTTAAAACACTGAAATAGTAGGCAGAGGTGGAAAAAAATTGCTTTGCATTACAGCAAGATTTACTTGCTAATCTCTGTCTAGGCTTTCATGGTTTGAATCCTGCTGATTCAAGTCTAAGGTTTGGGCTATTAAGCCCAAAGGTGTTTTGAGTCTGAGAGATACTGATTGCTGCCTACCCCTATGTCATTCGTTATTGTGACTTTTGTCTTCCAGAGCAACTGCTATGTGTATGGAAGCCCTGCTTCTTGAGAAGTGACTGGGCATCACCTGATGATGGGAATAGAGAAAAAACCTTTTGTTTTCCGTTGCTTTTGCTTTATTATACTGCCTTTTTCTTGACCCACATTTTGTTTTCCATCTTATTTTCCTCCGCCCCATCCTGTCCTTCTGAGAAAAGCAATGATAGAGCAGTTTGGTGGGTACCTTGTACCCAGCCAAGGTCAATCCACCACAAAACCATTCATTCATACTCCCATCAGGGAGAAAAGTCCCTCAAAACCTACATGACTTTTCAGAGTACAATGTATGACTCTCTTTAGATGAGGTGTTCCTTTAACTCAGATGAACTGTCCCTTTGTTATCTTGCCTATGCTGGGACCTAAGTATAGCCATAGTAAAACCTGTTGTTCTCAGGTTTTTTCCTTCTATGCTATCCTTTTTCTTAACTCATATCCCATTAAGTCTAGAATGTTTTCAGTATTTTTAGCTGTGATTTTCAAAAGGCTGCCAAAAGATGGCTGGAAAGTATAGAGCAGTGTGATCAATGCACTCAGCATTTCTTCATAATTTGGCTCATGTTAGACGAACTAAGTGTGGAAGCATGACAAAACCACCACTAACTATTTCACTGGGAGTTTCATTCAGATTTTTGCAATCCAAATGGGTGTCTGTAACTGTCTTCCCCAACTACATAACTGCAGTGCTAAAATTCCTGGAAGCACTAAGGGAAGAACACAGTTCTTTGGAGATGCCGTTTGTTTCCCATTGTTTTATCACAAAAATATTTTACTGAGAACAAACTGCCTCTCAGTTTTGTTTACTGGGTGTTGAAATTCTAGTTTACAGCTTGCCAGAATAAAGAAACAGATAAAATTCCTGGTCCACTAGGACAAATACTCCACCAGCATAACATAAACATAAATGCAGACTCCACAGGAGAAAAAAAGAACCACTGATAAATCTGTGTATGAGCAGGGTCCTATTTTCATCTGCAGGAACTGATAATCTAGGACTGGACAGGTACAGAATATCAATGTGTCTCCTTAGATATATCCCTTGCAATCCTGCTTGGTTAGATGAGGAAAGTCATGTAACAGCCAAAATTCAAGCCAAAAAAGCAAGTAAAATTCAGTGCAGGTCAAGTGATGTTACGTGGAGCTTATCCAGCTTAAACCAGCTAAGAACATGGCCTTATTTAATTTGGCACTTGGACCTCAATTTTTACTGATGAAAAGCTGAGCTGTTTTAATCGAAAACTGAGGCTCTGTGTCCTTTTTGCTGTAAGGTATAAATCTGTATTGGTTGGCAGCAAGAGCTATGAAAGATTTTTGATACCATCTTGCTTGGCACTGCAAGATGATTTCTTCTTTTAATGTAATAACAGTTTTAAAAGAGAAATTGGCTCATGTTTCAGAGAACTTTCTAAGTAGCTTACAAATCATGTGGCCCAAGTCATGGGAAAGATGTTATTAATAGCTTACAGCAAAGCCAACAGGTTTTATAGGGCCACAGTTATCTCGGCTACCAGTGACAGAGAGGGATGGCAAAGCGCACCAAGCCACCCATGGCTGAAGAAAGAGGAGGGGCTTGTGTCTGCACCAGGTACAAGGATGAGGTGCAGAATCCTGCCTGTATTGAGTAGAGTTGGTTACTAGAGGTGAGGTTTCCCTGTAGAAATGGAGGAACACAGGCAACTGTAGAGATGATTCACAACATCCTACAATGTGAAGAAGAGAATAATGTCCTTCTTCCACCTTATCTTCCATTGACTGCTTACAGAACTGAGACACCATGGCCAGGGATTCCCACTTCAAAACAAGGCAAACAGAGTCTGATCCCGAACCAGACTCCTTTGAGACCCCTGGTGGGTTTTAAGGCTTATTTCATTCCATTTGCCAGAAGGCCAAGTAATCATCCAAATCCTGGCAGACACAAGGAAAATCCTTCTGGAAAGCAAACCAATAGGCCTAAAACTTTCAGCCATATGTCAAGACCTGCTATTGATTGGTGTTTGTAAAGGAAACAGGGGAGTAGTCAGCTGCATGAGATAAACCGGCATGGATTGCTTACTGATATACTTTCTGCTCTGGTTGCAATACACTTATTTTTGGCCATATGTGTCTAGGTGAAGGGCAGTACTACAACAGAGTAAAACTAGCACAGAAAAAGAAATACCACACAGCTGCTCCTACTACCACTGTTGCTCGAGGTTTGCTGTGCTGAACTGAGGACTTAAGCTAGACTTATGATGCCTATGGCAAAAAGCATCCTGACAAATCTGTTCTTTGGCTTCTGAGAAATTAAGTAACCCTGCTTATAGCTGGAGAAGAAGGTAACTTCTTAAAGAGAGACAACTAGCTAAGGTTTAGCATTTCAGACAGAAATGTGCTGTTGATGGTTGTGACACTGCCTGTTACCCCTTCTACACACTGTCCCATCCCTGCCCTCTGGATGCTCTACATGCTCCCTTCTTGTCAGCAGGAAGCCCTCAGAGACACATGTTTGCTGCTAATTGGCTTTAAAAACACACTGTGTAAGAGGAAATAATACAAAGTTCTCTCCTGTTGGGAACACATCCTGGTATGCCTTTAAAAACAAGCAAACAACAAATTCTTGTCTCACATTATTTAAGTATGAGTGAGTTTGCTGCCCCTCTTGCAGTTCAAATCACATTTTAGAATTGGATTTCTCTTTGGTTCTGACAGGATATCCGAAATAAAGGCTACACTGCTGCATAGTATCACACAAGGAAAGGTAGCACAGAGGTGAAGCTGTTTGCAAGATACAAGAAAAGGCGTAGATGTTTCTCTGCTTAATGAGAATATCTGCAGTTAGATTACTGAGCAAACTCCAGTGAATGAAAGTGAAGGACAGAATTACCTACAATGACACAACCTTCCCCATAGCTGCTGTTTCACCACCAGTGCCTCACAGCCAGTTGCATTTCATTGTGAGAAAGTTCAGCCAGGGCAGAGCATCAGCATCCCAGAGAGCCAGGCCTTTCCAACCTACCCTGCAACCTCTGGGATAAGCAGAGACTGTGTTTCTTTATGGATCTGTCACATAGAATAGGAGATCTAAGCAGAAACACTGCTTAGCAATATGAAACCATGCTTTGCTCCAACACAAGACTCAGCACGCAAACATTTCAGGTCCAGAAGACTCCTTGTCACAACCAGCACTGCACAAGGTCAGATCTGCAATTTCTTTTTTTGCACTCTGTAACATGCATATATAACATAACCTACCTCATCTTGTCTCTCTCTTAGGCCATTTTTATGGATTCTACTGGGCTTTGCATCAGACCCTTAATGACATACTAATTTTGAACTAAAAGTCCACATTTTCCCAGTTAGTTTTGAAGTGCTGTAAGAAAACCTCTGTCTTGAGAGAAGTCTCACTGAACTGCCAGTCATCAATGTGCAAACTCTGGTCAAATGGGTTTCAAAGCTGCTTATAACCATAATTTTAAAGGACAAAACGCAATTGGTATCTAGTACCTCAAAAAGCATTCAGAGTGGAAAGGAGAATGCTTAGAATAACTCCTTAAAAAGGAAAGAGGGGCATTAGTTTGAAGATAATTTCTCATTATGAAACATCAGCACTTTTTTCCTGTCCCCTTACAACTAAACGGGTATCCCTTCCTTTCCTCCCTTTCTCCTTCAATCCAAACAGTTCTGAAACACTTACCTGACTGTATTTCTATATCAAAAGGGTCCAATGAGATTTTAAGCCCCTAATATAAGAAAAGCTTGTGTATTGCAAAAAGAGGTCTCCAAATAGGCTGTTTACTTAATATGCATGGAATAAATCAGGACTCTGATAGAATTTTATATTTTTAAAATGCAAAAAAATTTCCTAAATGGATTATGTTGATATGTGCTTAGAGGAAGTATTGCTTTTGCTGTATTTGACCTGAGGGACTCCTGCACAAAATGAGTTTGCTTACAGGAATGGGATGACAAAAATAGCATTTTTTAAGGAAACAGGAAAGATTTGCTGATGTTCTTTGGAAGTGCAAATAAAGCTGCTACATCAGGGATAACATATATAAGATATATAAAAAATGTTACATGGATTTGTGCTCATTCACAACTATAAAACTGTCTTTTAATTGTTGAAAACCAGCCCTTGTGATGAACTCCCACATCATTCGTTTATCCCTTTCTTCAGTTTATGTTCTAAGAAAGGAAACATTTGCAAAAATGCAAGCACCCTACGAATGGAACATGAACTGCAGGAGAGATTATATTATTCAAATAAAGTTCTTTCTAGAAATCAGCAACTGTCAAATACGTTGTTGTTGTTGTTATTATTATTAATAATAATAATACAATGTTGGAGTAGAAAAATCAGGAAGAAGCATTGTACTTGTTGGCTTTAAAGTCCAAACTGCAAGAAACTGCTAATGGTTTTTAATCCTTTCTAAAGCCTTACGATGACATATTCAAGGTTACTTTGTGCTTCAGTAGGGCCATACCTTTTAAAAATTAAAAATTATGTATGTCATTGATTTGCTTTCAGATTTTTGCTATTTAATGTATAATTTGAACTATTTTAAGACTTGTCCATGCAATCAAAAAGATAGGAACAGCCTTTCCTTAAGAAAGAGCAAACGAAACTGACCTTTCATATCATTCATTATTCACCATTAATCTCCCAGAGGTAGAGATTTAGGGGAAACCATTAAATATTGCATGGTTCATGATAAATTTGACAATCCTCGTGCACCTTAGGTCTATGTCTCCCATATACAACATATTCTAATGATGAAACACAGAGGCTAAACAGCAGCTTTCTACAGCATGTGTGCACGAGGCTGACTCCAAAGCTGCAGCATCCTACTGATGCCACGGGACTCAAATCACAGCTGAAAATAATCATTTGAAGGTCAGGGTCTTGCTGTCCCAGGAAGACACTTTACATGCAATTACTATTAGCAATGTACAACCACTCTAATCTATCTGCTACAGGTTAGCTGTCAGCTGGGGTGTGGCCAGCCTCCCAAAATCACAATGAACTGAAAAGAACTTTTTGTAGAGATGCAGAGACAGTGACCGTGACGGGTGACAAACAGAACAGTCCCAGCTGGACACATGACGTTAACCTGCAGAATGAAAAGGGGCAGAATGAAAAGCTAATTCAATACCAGTCACATCAGTGGTGCTGATAAGTCTCTGAACCAGGTTTTAAGCCTTTTTTTTTTTTTTTTCTGGGGGCTGTCTGCTTATANTTCAATCCCAGTCCCCTCGGTGGTGTTGATAAGTCTCTGAACCAGGTTTTAAGCCTTTTTTTTTTTTTTTTTCTGGGGGCTGTCTGCTTATAGAATTGGAAGCTTTCCAGCATTTCATTTGAGCTCCAAGAACATATCACTTATTGAATATTATGGAAAAGGCCACCCAGTAGGAGTTTTACATCATCTCTGGCATAGAATCAATACTTGGTGTTTGGGGAGAAAAAGAGCAAAAAGAGCCCAACTGCACTTCTGAGAATTTTACAAAGCAATTTGATTCTTTGGGGACACTCATAAAAGCCTGAGGCTTTTTGATTTTTCCTTGTGAGAGCCTGGGAATTACACGGTAGTTTATAAACCAGGATTATTGCAGCAAGTTGAGCGCTGTGCAGGCATGGGGGTGAGGATGAACCCAGTTGGGTGAGGGGAAGCAGCAGATGAGAGGGCCCAGTGGGCAGCACTCTGGGTACCTGTGTCATGGGGCCTCATAGGGGGGCACTCTGTGGTGCCTGGGATTCTGCAGCACTTGGCAGCCTGCCCCAGGGAAATCTAGCCAGGAGCAAGGCCATGGCCACAAGTGCAGGACACAGCCTGGCTGTAGGCACGCATAGGGGAGCTGGACTGCAGGGCACTGTGCAATGTGCCACAACTATGGCCACGGATCAGTGGGTTCTCCACCAACAGGACATGCTTGCACGGCTGCCAAACCCTGCTGCCACAAGGGAAGGCGTGACAGAGATGTAACTGTGCCAGGCTGGGCTGCCCCACTGCTTTTATTAGCTCATTTGAAGCAAATTGCTGTGTACAACTGGATTAGACAGTTGTTCTTCAAAGGTTACACCCTACACACTACTAAGATTCATGTGTTTTTGAGATGAAGTCATCTGAGCAATTGCTTTCCCAGCTGCTCCTGCGATGTAGAGGCTGCTGACAGTTTCATTTTACATTAACTTCCCTCCACTTTGCAAACTCATTGCCTACTTGGTCACTGAAGGATAACAAGTGCTTCCAAAAAATTTGAACAGCAGTGTGTAACAAAGCTGCTGGGCTACAGGACCTGAGTCCAATCAGTTGATGAATTATTCTGGTTGTCTGCCACAAGCAAATCAAAAGCAGGACAAAACAAATGCTTAGGTTTATCTCAGCTGGTTTTCCACACTGGTATTTATTCAGGATTGCTGATTTTCTGCTCCACAACTTCATCACATCATTGTGCTACCATATTCAGTGTAATGAAAAGAATTAAGATAAACCTAATGAGACTATTAAAAAAGCAGGAAAGGAAGCATCTTATTATTCTTCCTGAGAATTAAAACCAAGTAAACAAGTAACCTTCTTGCAGTAGGAAGCTCCTGGGAATCAAAAGGAAAGGTCTCATTAAGCTAGGCATTAAGCAAGCAGTCACTCTTGGTTCATTTCACACTAACTTGCTCAGCTTAACAAACTGCAGCATTTCCAAAGCACTACCCAGCTTCCAGGAATCCAGTTTCCCAAGGAAAACACCCCATCACATCTCACCTTGAGGAGCCACTGCTGGAGCAGTGCTGGAGAGCTGGCTGTCAGCAGGCAGAGCCAGGCTCCAGCTGCCACCTCATGGCACATATGCCAGGAGAAGGGCAGCTGAGGCAACACGAACTATAAAACCATTAATTAATAATTAATGGCTTATACAAATATTATTCTGCCTCCTCAAGAAAAATGCCACACAGTCTCACTAAATTCAGGTTCCTTCAGAGGGCAGCCAAGTTGCAGGGCCTGGGCACAAAAAGAGCTTCTCAGTCCCTCTGCCAGTTATGTGAATTAAAATGAAAAGGATTCACAGCCAGGTGAAACTTGGAGAGGTAAAGCAGTGCTCAGACACAGAGGGTTCTTTAGCCTCTTTTCTAAACTGAAGCATGCCAAAAGCGAAGAGATTCTTAGCAACTCCTCCCTGCATGGAGTAGGGAGCAGCTAAGGTCAGTGCTGAGGCCTCTTATGTCCAAGCATTTCCTTGAAACAGTGAGAATTAAAAACTAGCTATTTTTTAAAATAAAGAATGAGATCACTCTGTGTTCATTTGATAGCAAGAACTGGTGTGTTCAAAAGCATAAAAAACATCCTTTAACATCAATCCACCTGAACTCTCCATTTCAGAGACAGCAGGAGTTGCTGGAAAGCCTAGAATTCAGCACAATTGCATGAATTTTATGCCAGGTTTTAATTTGGCAGAGTAATCCTGAAATTACATTGTCATACCTGTTAAGGCAGCCACCATATAAATTATACTTCCTCAAGCTGAAAGCATTTTTCATTTTAGACAAGTCCAACAAATGCTACCAAACTGAAGGAACACTATCACTTAACAGTTTCAAAAATTGTTAACCCGTGAAAATGCAAATGATGATTAGGAAAAAAGACCTTTGCCTCTGATAAGGCTGGCAGATAGTTTAATCCCCAGATCCTCGCTGTGAATTTTCCTTTTCTTTTTGGAATTCAGCATCATGCAGTACACACTACTTCCAATAAGGCAATATCTCTGGGGATAAAGCTGCTGCTGGATACAAAGGAGGCGTGCTTAGGGCTGCCAAAACCCACAACACTGCCCCAATAGCTTTTATGCTGTGCTCAGGACACAGACCTGCAAGGGCTCTACAGCCAGAGGGGCCATGTGAGTCCATGCTGCTCTGCCATGCCCAGGAAATCCACTCTGAGACACTGGTTAGCAAAGAACCACGTACAAGCCCACCAAAGCCAGTCCAAAGTGCTGGTCTGCAGCTCTCTGATCTTCTGGCAATCACTGTTTGCTCTCTCATTTCAGTGCTTGGTTTTCTTTTTTTACCCAGAAAGAGGAAAGCCTTTTGGACAGAGAGTTTGCTCTAGGAAACACTGATTTTTGAATGGTTAAAGGACAAAAAGGCCTTCTTTCTGGAGCAAGAAAAGGGACAGTATTAAAAAAGAAACAGTCCAGACCCTTTATAAGGAAATGGAATTATGCCTTTGATAATTAGCAGTGTTCATTCTGAGAACTGGATTTAGAGGATTAGGTGTATTTGTGACCAAGTTACTTCGAGGCGACAAGCCACAGTGCCCTCATCAGAAGAGCTTATACTAATGTTGCCTTTACAGACCTTCACACTTTGCAAGCTTAAAAATAACAGTGAGTTCATGAATTAACTTTTAGGCATCAAATACTCCAGCAAAACCTTAGAAATATATTTCTAGACAACAAATGAGCCTGTGCAATAAGCAAACAAACTGTACTCTGCGTTTGAAAGTCAACCTATGGATTTAGAGGCTTAAAGCAGTTCTTTCACTGTATTTGTTTGAATTTTTAATTATACACTTCTCTTCATCCCCAGCCATCAGCTGCAATTCTAGAGAGCTTTATAAATCAATGGGTTATGCTGGGTTTGGTGTTTTCAAGTAAATACAGATTTAGCCTATTTCAAAACAAAGCAGCTGAAATGCTGCTGAGCTTTGTCAAGTTTAGCATGGAATTCTACAGGAAGTTTTAAAATTAGGTTTCAGGCCAACAGAAGCAATCCCTAAATATCCCAGCAGCGCTTGTCTGGACAATGCTGCCTTGCTCAGGGTGGGCCTGTGGGCTTCATTTTTTGATGACTGACACTATTTAGAGAGTGAATACATGAGAGTTGCTTGAAAGGGAACATTTCTGAATACCTTTCAGTGTACACACATTTGACTCACAAAGTCTGCTAACATACAGTTCCCGGTACTGGCCCCTTCCATTTTATCTCGAGATAAGAGTCTTTGCCCCACCCATGGCAAAGTGGCTGCTGTGCTGCTGCACTCTGAGCTGTTCTCCCCTCTTACCCGAGAGTTGGTGGTGTAAGAAACTCCTTTTTTATTGTCTTACTGAAACTTAAATCATTGAACCAAAACAGATTTTGCTTTCTGTGTTCAGGTCTCGTAAGGTGACATCTGAACAGTGTTGCTGTGTAGCAATGAGCTAGAAGCAAAGTCAGCAGCTGAAAGGTGCCGTCTATTACTATGACAGAGAATAATGCTGGAGGGCTTGGAAGGGCAGAGTTAGGGTACACACCTCTGGTTTGACATGTGAAAGGGTCCCCAGGCGGGTAATAGTCTAACATAAATGCTCCTGGTGTTCGGTATCCTCTGTAAAATAGGATGGATGGTTGCAATCATTTGCTACAAGCTAGACCTGCTCTGTAATAGGCAATCTCAGCCCTGCGTCCAAAGCTTACACGGGTACATATTAGTGCAGAAGTGTTCCTGGCTCCTGTTCTCTGGTCAGGCTGAGTATTTAACCCTCCAGGAATGTAGTTCTGTCATCTTTCAAAGACTTAATTGGCAAAAAAGTGAATATAACAGGGCAAAAATATATATATATTAGCTGAAGGGGACTAAAGTGCCAGAGAAAGGACTTTAGTGTGGATAAACGGGAAGGAATTAAAGTGCCAGAGAAAGGACCTCAGTGTTGATAAATGAGAGGGAATCAGAGGACACACTGATATAATGGTGAAGATATAAGATTATGCAGGTGCTGACTTGCTGTGCAGGGTGGCAATACTTGTCTTTTGCAAAGGATCAGTGTTGGTTTTGCTACTAGTCAGACTCCTGGGTATTATGGATCTGCCACAGGCCATCACTGAAGTGGGTCTGTAGGTTGTCTCATGTTCAGGTCATTTGTGCTCATCCATAGTTAAATGACTGGAAATCGGCAGCAGCTCATTTTTTAGACTGACCTGGGGAAAGCCAGTGGCAACTTTGCATGTGCACTTGGGATCCCTTCATGCTTCCTTAGGGAAGATATATCTAAATGCTTTCCAACTTTTGGAAGAAATCTGAATTTGAATTTCAGTCTTTCAATGTGCATGTTCTTTTTTGGACTCTGGGTCACTTGTGAACCCTTGGATGAGACATTTAACTGTTCCAAGTTT